>SKCR01010367.1:0-22513 GCA_019454045.1 Zanthoxylum bungeanum | reverse complement strand
GAAATACAATAGTGAAATAGATATTTCATCTTCTTCACTCAATATTTCTAAAAGCCAAAACACAATTTGTGACAACTTCTTTCTGAAAATAGTTTAGAGTTTGATTTTATACTTCTCTAAAAAATTTAGAGTTAATATTTGTGAGTGAAGCCCACATTTCGGTTTGTTGGTTTCGAGTCATAGTTCGGAAGATCGGGTGGTTGATCCAAGTATTAGACATCAAAGGAAACTCATCTACATCAAAGGAGCAAAATCCATTCTCCAAGAGTTGGAGGATTTTGGCTACAACAAAAGGAGAAGACAATGAAAAATTTTAAAGGTCCATACCGGAGCCGGTGCCCACATTAGCAACTTCCGCTGCGCTAAGGAAAGTCGTTTCCTATAAGGACCTTGCAGAAGGTGACTGGACCATGAGGGTCGAGATAGTGGATGTCGTTTCAGCTAGAGTAGTGAAAGTTTCTAATTTGAAATTTTTTTTAATTATTGCTATTTAAATTTAAATAATATTTTATGTATTCCTGATTTTCGTAGGAATTTGATTTCTATTTCAAAACTCTTGGGTGATGGTTATTTAATTTCATTTAGTAATAATTTAGTTATTATTGCTAGAAATGGATTGACTATATGCACATGAAACATAGATAACAACTTATATGTGTTAAGACCATTAACACCTAGTTCACTTCTCAACACTGAAATGTTTAAGGTTGAAAAACCTAAAACAAAACGGCAAAAGATTTCTCACGATGATAGATATTTGTGGCATCTTAGACTTGGTCATATTAGCCTTGACCGAATAGATAGGTTGATAAAGAACGGAGCTTTAAACAAGTTATAGCATGGTATTTTACCAGTCTGTGAATTTTGTCTAGAAATAAAAATGACCAATAGACTTTTTACTGGAAAATGTATAAAAGCCGGTTAACCACTTGAGCTAATACATTCGAACGTCTGCAAACAAATGAATGTAAGTGCCAGAGGTGGTTATGAATACTTCATCACTTTTACCTAATACAGCACAAGTCTGATACTTTTGAAAAGTTCAAAGAATATCATGTTGAGGTTGAAAACTGATTATGTAAGACTATCAAAAACTCTGCGATTAGATCATGAAGGAGAATACTTTGATAGTGATTTCGAGGAATTATTGGTTGAGCATGAGATAATACCCCAACACAAAGCACCTGGAATACCACAACAGAATGTTGTTGCAAATAGGAGAAATCAGACCCTACTAGACATGATAAGATCTATGTTTAGTTACAGTTTACTGCCTAGTTAATTTTGGGGATATGCATTACAATAATAATGTATATCCTTAATATAGTTCCATCTAAGTCTGTTTCTAAGACTCCCTTAGAGTTCTGGAATGTCGTAAAGCTAGTTTACGATATTTCCGCATATGTGGGTGTCTAGCACATGTTCTAAAGAATAAGACTACAAAGTTAGAGCCACGTTCTTAGGTGTACCTATTTATAGGCTATCCTAAGGAGACTATGGATGGGCTTTTCTATATTCAGGAATTTAATAAAGTGTCTGTCTCGACAAAAATAACATTTCTTAAGGAGGACTGTATGAATGAGTTCAAACCTATAAGTAAAGTGTTACTCAATGAGTTACTTATTGGTTCGACCAGCACACTATCGACAAAAATAGTTGACAAAAGCATAACACCTTTGACATCTGAGCGTCGGATGCAAGTATATCATAATGATCTAGCACCTAGCCGCAGTGGGAGGGTTGTACGACAACCTGATTGTTATCTAGGAGTTGGAGAGGTATAAGTTGTAGCATCCAGTGATGGTGTAGATGATACATTAACCTATCTTAGTACAATGGATGATTTTGATACATAGGAAAGACTTAAAGCCATGAACCTCGAGATGGAGTTAATGTACTTCAACTCATTTTGGGAACTTCTAGACCAACCTGATGGGGGTAAAACCTATAGGTTGCAACTGGATCTATAAGAAAGAAAGAAAGATGGGAAGGTATAGATCTTCAAGGCTAGGCTAGTGGCGAATGGTTACACCCAGAAAGAGTGAGTCAACTATGCGGAGACTTTCTCGCCAGTAACCATGCTCGAATCCATTCGCACTTTTCTCTCCATTGATGCATATTATGACTGTGAGATTTGGCAGATGGACGACAAGACTCCATTCTTGAATGAAAATCTTTATTAGTGTATCTATATGGTACAACTAGAAGGTTTCGTAGCCTAAGGTCTATAGAAAAAGGTTTACAAGCTGCAAAGGTCCATCTATGAACTCAAGTAGGCATCTCGATCTTTAAACATAAGATTTGATACCACGATCAAGTCTTATGATTTTGAGTAGAATTTCGATGAGCCTTGTGTATACATGTAAGTCATTGATGGTAAGGTGGTTTTACTCATTTTGTACGTTGATGATATTTCACTCATTGGGAATGATACTAGCGAATAAATTTCAAATGAAAAATTTGGGAGATGTCAATTATGTACTTGAGATCCAGATTCTTCAGGATCATAAAAGATGGTTGTTAGCTATGTCCAATGCATCCTATATCGATAAGATCCTTGTGCGATTTGGGATGCATAATTCAAATAAAGGCAATTTGCCCATCTGACATGGAATTCATTTGTCAAAGGAACAATCTCCTAAAACACCTCAAGTAGTTGAGGAAATGAAACATATCACATATTCCTCGACAATTGATAGTCTCATCTATAGTATATTTTGCACGAGATCGGACATCTGTTTTACTGTGGAGTAGACCTAGGATTGGATCATTAGTGTTGGGTTTCTAAGGTCAAACCAAGATCATTTCAAGCGTGAAATAATGTGAATACGGAAAGAATTATAGCGGAAATATACTCACTTTGATCGGTTGTAGGATGTGTAGAGTTCAAATTTTTTTTGCTCTCTTTGAAGTTGTTCCAAGCTCCACCAAAGTTGTGTATCAAGCTCCAAGGTTTATCTTTGATTCCAAGCTCAATGGGAAAAGTTTCCCTAACACTTTTGTATGATTCCTTGAGTGTGCTAGTGTAGGCATTGCATTTTCGCATGTGAAACCCGATGAAGAGTCTCAGTTGGAGGCACTACCTTTTTAGCTAAGGATATTGCGGGAAACGGAGGTCGGAAGGGGAATTCAGAATAAGTACGTCATCAAGTTCATTTCACAAGTTCACTGTCTTCGTTAGTGCTGCTTCGTTTACTACTTTCGTTCGAACTTCAGGCAGATTGCGGACGTTCGTGGTAGAGTTTGAATGGGCGTTCGAACGGAGTCGGTATTTCTAGTTTTGCTGCTAGCCTCGCACCCCAGCCCAATTAGCCCCCCAAAGCCCATAAAAGACATCCAATTAATAAAACACATTTAAAACACATGGGAATTAAATTAAATATAAAAAAATAATTAAACCATTTACCAATTAAATAAAACATAAAAATATAATATGCCTAATTAAAATCAATCATAACAAATTAAATATTTTTCATTCCTAATCTAGCCAAGATTTGTCCCCCCTCAATCTAATCCTTTCCTTGTTGAATACCAAATCAAATCCTCCTTTTAATGCCAACATCCCTTCCTTGTGAGACAAGGTGAAACCCTAGCCTTTCTCTTTATAACCACACCTCTCCAAGGCATTCACCCCTCCTAATTTAAGCCCATCACAAGAAAAAAGAAGCAAAGAATTTCCAACCCCCTCTCCCCAGCTCTCCATTCACGCATATCCACAAAAATATAACAAATTTCTATTCATCTTCTCTTCCCTTCACATCACCGAAAAATACACCAATAAAGCAGCCCTTCGCACGTCAAAAACACAGCCCCATAAGCCTCCATATATCACCGAAACAACAATCCACAAAAATCCTCAAAACAGTAACATAAAAACTGCATTCATAATCCTTAAAATAATCACACAAGACTACACTAAAAACCCACAAAAAAACTCGGAACAGTCCGTGGAAACGTCAAAACAGGTGACCTGAACAGTGAGCAGCAAAACAGAGGCCAAACAGTAGCAGAACGGAGTTCGAACAGCAAGCAAAACAGCAAAACAGTGAGCTAGGACGCTAAACCAGTGAACCAGAGAAGTTGAGGAGTTGTACCCTTTCCGACGTCCGTGAAATGCAAGCCTGAAAGTTGGCAAAAAGGTTAGACCTGAGGGTATTTTTCACACTCGTTTTTTTTGTTTTTTTTTTTATTTGTATTATTTATTGAGTATTGCTTGCATGATTTTCATGTTGAAATGCATGTTGTGGCCCTTGAGTAGATAAATATGCATGAATTATGAGATGTTGTATGTTGTGGCTATGGAATAAAATGAGAGATGTGTCAACTCTCGCGGTATATCGGATGGAAACCCAGACATAAATTTCATAGCCCATTCCGAATGGACGGTATTATGATCTGTACTCGGGATACAACTCCACGTACAGCTTGAGTAAACGACACCCTCTTTTGTTTTGTGTTGCTTTGGTTTATTTATTTTTATCACTTGAATTCTGCATGTTGCTTATTTATGTATGATTCCATCGAGCGCATGGCTTAGTAAGTGGAATGAAAGATCCCCTATGGGGAGGGGTTAAAGCCCTTACCACCATGCTTTGCCGCACCGGTTGATGTGTGTTCGGTTGAATGCAAGATACGTTCAATCGGGCATACTACGTTTGATATTATTTCTTTTAATTCTTTGTATGCATGATTCAATCGAGCGCATGGGCTTAGTAAGTGCAATGAAGATCCCATATGGGGAGGGGTTAAAGCCCTTTACCACGATGCTTTACCCCACCGGTTGATGTGTGTTCGGTTGAATGCAAGATACATTCAATCGGGCATACTAAGGCTGATATTATTGTTTTTAATTCTTTGTTTGCATGATTCAATCGAGCGCATGGGCTTAGTAAGTGCAATGTAAGATCCCCTATGGGGAGGGGTTAAAGCCCTTTACCACGATGCTTTTCCGCGCCGGTTGATGTGTGTTCGGTTGAATGTAAGATACGTTTAATCGGACATACTGAGCTTGACATTGTTGTCTTTATTCTTTGTGTTGCATGCATCAGGTCTGGTTCCGTTCGAACGCGTTCTCAAACGCTACACGAACGTGAACCTTCTATTTACCGTTCGAACGCGTTCTCGAACGCTATGCGAATGCACCGCACTTCTTAATCTCATCATGCATCAGGTCTGGTTCCGTTCGAACGCGTTCTCGAACAATATACGAACGCGAACCTTCTGTCTACCGTTCGAACGCGTTTTCAAACGCTACGCGAACACACACGCACTTCTTAGTCTCATCAAGCATCAGGTCTGGTTCTGTTCGAACGCGTTCTCGAATGCTATATACGAACACGAACTTCTGTTTACCGAACCAAGTTCGTTGATACGCGTTCGACACGCTGCGCAACCACCCACGCACTTTCTTAGTCTTATCATGCATCAGGTCTGGCTCTGTTCGAATGTGTTCTCCAATGCTATACGAATGCAAACCTTCTGTTTACCGTTCGAACGCGTTTTCAAATGCTACGCGAATGCACACCCACTGAACTGAGTCCTTTCATCATCAGATTTCATACGTAGTTTTCCTAGTAGCTATCCCCACATGTTTGAATACAATGTGTTTAATGTATTACAATTCATATACCTATGTCATGATAACATTTGAGTATTATTTCTTGTGGTATATCGGATGGAAACCCAGACATAAATTCCGTAGCCGATTCCGAATGGACGGTAGTACGGTCTGTACTTGGGATACAATTCCACGTAGCACTTGAGAAGGTGCTCACATGTGTGCTTGTGTGGTTAGTATATGTGCTTGTGTTTTCTTGAATATAATATGCCATTGAAGTTGTATGTTTGTCGCTCATTTGATGTACTTTCAAGCATGCAATCTTAGATGTGAAATATATGTAAACTTAGGTGTAAGTTTTATTTTGTACATGTGAATTTAGAAGCATGATACTCTTGGAAATAAGTGCTACTTAAGCCTGATTAAATTATTACATAAATCCTTTCATTACAAGTGGCATAAGTAAGGGACCATTCCAAACCCAACGGTTTGAGGTCTTCCCTTGCGAGGGGTGAGTGCGGTCTTAAATCTCATTTTCCCGGTTCACACCAGGTGGAAACTCCATTATTCTCTGGTTTAGTCCCCCATGGCTTCTCCGTACTCCCGACCGGGCCACGAGCCCATGACAGTATGCGTCGTCCAGTTTCTGTGTCCTACAGTCTGGCGACTCCACTGGGGATAGAGAATCGGCCTCGAATATTGTCTTGTAATGTTTGGATTTATGTTTTAATTGACCGTGTCTATAGTGGATAAAATGGGGGTTTAATCAAAGGCATTTTAAGGCTAGGTAATGGTTAGGTGTCTTCCTTCATTCACTACATTTCTAGAAGGGAAAGCTGTGAAGGCACCTATATAGCCATCTACCCGTAGCCTATTGTGATGGACTAATTTGGAGGACTCGTTGTTTATTCATGACAACAAGCGATAAGAGCCTAAGAGGCTTGGGTATTTAAGTGAGCCTCGCTCCACCTTCCCTCTGGGGAATCTACAACGGGAAATCCATTTGACAGTCTGTCACACACCATAGCTCATTGGCACGTACCTCAGTGTATAAAAAAGGGTGCGCTCACTTGGTTGCTCGAACCCTGATTGAGGAGACCTAGTTATGGGCCATCCTTCGCCGATGAGAGCCTTTGTCTATACTCTTTTGAACCCACCCATAGACCGGGTTTGTATGGTTAAAGTAACAATTATTTCATTGAGTATGTGCTAGTGGACCATCCTAATTTGGATGCAGTTGGACCATTGTCAGAAATGCGGACTTGCTGGGCCATTTAAACTGGGGCGAGTTCATACCTTATGTCCATTGGGCCCAAAGCTCCTGAAATGTTGATGGGCCATTCTGTAGAAATTATTATGTTATGTTTACATTATCTTTCTTCTATGCTTGTGTTTGGGAACATTGTCATTTGGATCCATTTGGACCACTTGTCATGGGATATGGGCTTGTTGGGCCATTTAAACTAGGACAAGAATGTATTTAATGACGATTGGGCCAAAGGCATCTAAGTGTTGATAGGCCACTTTGTGCTTGTGTTCGGAACATTACCATTTGGATTTAGTTGGGCTCCTTGTCATATGATGTGAACTCGTTGGGCCATTTAAACTGGGATGGGTTCACTCCTATGACAATTAGCCTGAAAGGTTCTAAAATGATAACGGGCCGATTTGTTTGAAAGTTTTAATTGATTTAGTATGTTATATATGTTACAAGCATCTCATGCACCTCATACATACATATATCATGTTAACACCATCTATGTCTCAAAACAACATCATAGATACCGTTAGGGTTAGAGAAGGGACAAGACTCACTAAAAGAACAAGTATGAGTGAATCTGATAATGAGGTGCCCCGTATGGATCAGTTAGAGAACGGTCTCGCCAAGATCACTGAACAGTTGCAGGCTTTGACTACTGTTGTGGCTGGCATAGCCGGGTCTCTTGCTGGGGGTAGTTCTGGGGATGTAAGACAAGAGGAACCTCCGAACAGATTGGGGGATGATATCCCCACTTTTGATGATGATATGGCAGAGTATGCAGCAGGCAGAGTATCTGGGTCTCAGTCAGAGTTACAGAAGCTCCGGGATCAGGTTAAGTCCGTTACCCGCAAGATGAGGGGTAAGAATGAGGATTTGCTGGATTATGACACACTGAATTTCGAGGAATAGTTGCCGGCACAGTTCAAGATGCCTGATATTTCTAAGTTTAACGGGAATGGGGATCCAAGGGTGCATCTCCGACAGTTTGTATCAGTCATGAGTTCAGTTGGCTTATCTCAGCGCCAAGTGTAGAAAATGTTTGGAATGTCGCTTGAAGGAGCTCCCGTGGTGTGGTACCACAGTTTGGAGAAGAAAGATGTCACTGACCTGAAGCAGTATGTCACTGACCTAGAGATCGATCTGTCACTCCGTGATCTGGAAAATGTTGGGCAGAAATTGGAGGAGAGTTTTAAGGAGTATGTGGACCGATGGAGGGGTCAGTTGTTGAAGATGCAGACTAGGCCTTCGGATAAGAATCAGATTAAGATGATTATCAAGGGCACCAAGCCCTCCATTTACAGCAAGTTGAGGAGGATGACCTCCATGATTGCAGACTTTCGGCAGTTGAGGGAAACTGTCATGGATATTAAAGAGGAAGAGGCCGAGAATAGAAAGTTCTATGGTCTGAACAGGAGGCCCATTGGGGGAACATCGGGTACAAAGCCTGTTTTTGCTGAGATTGCCGCTATCCGAAACCGGAGATTTTCCAACTTAGGAAGACCTCTGTCAAAGGTGCTAGAGAAACTGAAGAGGCAAGGGTTGTTAAAACCCTTGGAAGCCAAACCATTACCCAATCCCCTACCATCACATTATAACCTAAGCCTTTACTGTCACTTTCACCAACAAAAGGGCTATGACACTGACAATTGTGCCCGACTCCGCCATGAAATCCAAGACCTGATAGACTCCAAGAAAATACCTGACCCAGAACCAGAACAGCCTGACACACACAGAAATCCCTTACCCAATTACCGTGCCATACCACCACCAGCCTACAAGATCAATTATGGCCTCCCAGAAGACCTTTTCCTAAAATCCTTTCACCCTCTAGCCTTTTGCCTGGGAATCTGGGATAGTACTAGTGAAGATGAAACTGAGCAGGAAAAAAACTTTTGGCTTGATTTCTCTAGCAGTGACGAGGAAGAAGTAAGGGGAATGACGCGCAGTGGTCATTTTTACAATGATATGGCAGATAAGGGTAAGGAAGTTTTGACAGATGGTAGAGAAGTGGTTGAGACTGCAGAAAATACTGAGGGGGATATAGTGCTGAGGCAATTGAGGAAGACTAGAGCACAAGTGAGTATCTGGGAACTGTTATGTGCATCTCGGGAGCATAGGCAGGCTATGGTTGAAGCCTTGAGCAAGATTGTGGTACCGGAAGACGCCAACCCTGCAATGTTTGTTGGGTCAGTTCAGAAAGAAGCTTTGCAGATATCTTTTTCTGAGGATGAACTCCCAGCAGAGGGGAGAAATCATAACAGGCCTCTATTTATCAGGGCCGAGGTGAGGGGCAAGAGAACTTCATGTGTGATGGTGGATGACGGTTCGTCCATCAATGTGTGCCCGCTGAAAATTCTGGCAAGATTGGATATGAAAGCAACAGACTTGGACCCCTACAGTATGACTATTAAGGCTTATGATGACAGTAAAAGGGGAGTTGAGGGTACCTTTGTGGCTGTGGTCAAGGTAGGACCGATTGAAGATGAGGTTGAGTTCACGGTACTAGACATCCCGGCTACTTTCGCCTTATTGTTGGTAAGGCCTTGGTTTCACAAACTTGGGGGCGTGCCTTCCACTTTGCATCAGATGATCAAGTTCCCGTATGAGGGAGAAGTTGTTACCATCTGGGCTGAGTTAGATAATGTCGTGGCTGCCTTGGAGATACAACCTTTCACGAGGTTTCAGGTGTCAACTACTTTTGAGGAGTGGGTGGATCCTAGGGTGGCTAGGATTATGGAGAAAATGAAATTTGAGCCGGGTAAGGGTTCAAAATTACCAGATTTCAGAGGACAGACTACTCTGAAGGGTTTGGGGTACAAGTCTGATGAAGAAAAGCCAAAGGTCATGAAAAAGGGCCTGAAACTGATGGAATGTTTTGTGAAAGCTTCAGGATATCAAGGGGAGCCTGAATCTGTGGAAGTTAATGGAATTGTGGTACCTAGGTTTGAGATCTTCCATGATATGTATGGTAAGAAGCTGATAGTTGAAGAAATTATGGAGAAAGAAGAAGAGAATTGGGAGGAAGAATGATGAAGTTGGAGAGCCTGACTCTGGGAGAGGACGAAAAGCCTGAGGAAGACCTGATTGCAGAGGAAGAAGTGTCTATAGATGATGAAGACATTTACCTTCCTGATTGTTTGAATGTACTTCCGCATTATCCAATAATAAAGACATCTCTTTTGCTTACTTGTCTGAGTCATTTCCATTTACACTGCACGAATCAAGCATATTTGACATCAGTTCAGCCAGAACTATTGCATTTAACTTGGGTACACTTGAGCACCCCAAGGAAATTCTGATTGCAAGTGAAGTAACCTCCGAAGAGAGGGAGAACTAGAAGAAGTGTTGGTCAGATATGCCAAAGTGTTTGCTTGGTCCTATGAGGACATGACTGGGGTAGACAGAAACATTGCCCAACAACACAATACCAACTTATCTGAATATGAGGCCAGTAAAACAGAAACTCTGACGGATGAGACCAGAATGGGCTAAGAAAGTCAGAGAGGAAGTTAAGAAACAGATAGATGTGGGGTTCTTGGAAGTAGTAAAATATCCTGAGTGGTTGGCTAATATAGTACTGGTGCCGAAGAAAGATGGGAATGTCAGAATGTGTGTAGACTACAGAGATCTCAACAAGGCTTGTCCGAAAGATGATTTTCCTCTGCCGCATATAGATGTTTTGGTTGATAGTGCGGCTTTATCTGCTATGTATTCATTTGCAGATGGATTTTCAGGTTACAATCAAGTTCTCATGGCTGAGGAAGACAAACATAAGGCTGCATTTGTTACTGAGTGGGGTACTTATTGTTACAAGGTTATGCCGTTTGGGCTTAAGAATGCGGGGGCTACTTATCAGCGGATGACCACTACACTTTTCCATGACTTGATGCACAAAGAGATTGAGGTGTATGTGGATGACATGATGGTAAAATCAGAGACAAAAGTTGGGCATAATGAAGCACTGGAAAGGTTCCTTCAGAGAGTTGATAGATACAACCTGCGGCTTAATCCCAAGAAATGTGTGTTTGGGGTGACATCAGGGAAATTGCTTGGTCATACAGTGGGAATGGGCGGAATAGAGGTAGACTCCGAAAAGATCAAGGCAATCACAGAAATGCCTGCACCGAAGACAGAAAAAGAAGTCAGAGCATTCTTGGGAAAGATTCAGTACATCAGTCGGATCATAGCCATGTTGACATCAGTATGTGAGCCTATCTTCAAACTGTTGAGAAAAGATCAGCCAGTGAGATGGAATGAATAGTGTCAGACAGCCTTCGACAAAATCAGAGAGTATTTGGTAAAGCCTCCTATATTGAAACCTCCGAGACCGGGCAGACCTTTGATATTGTATTTGGCTATAGAATCAGAAGCACTGGGGGTAATGATGGTACATGCTGATGAGCAGGGGTAGAACATGCAGTCTATTATCTGAGTAAGAAGATGCTCCCGTATGAGGCTCGGTATCAAGAAGTTGAGAAGATCTGTCTTGCCGTGGTATAGGCTTCCAGAAACTTGCGACATTACTTCCAGTCATACAAGATCCAGGTAGTGGCAAAGGAGAATCCTCTGAAGTATCTTCATTCGGTGCCTTCACTAGTGGGAAAATTGGGCAGATGGTTGGTATTACTGACAGAGTTTGACATTGAGTATCTCACCTCCAAAGTGATCAAAGGGCGAGCAGTAGCAGAGTTTCTGGCATTGTAACCTGTTGAGGGGGATCAGTATAAGTTTGAATTTCCAGACGAAGAGATCCAAGCAATAACAGATCAGAGATGGAAGATGTATTTTGACGGAGCGGTGAATTACAAGGGAGCCGAAATTGGGATCGTGATAGTGACCCCCGAGGGAGAGACTTTGCCTTTAACCAAGAGGTTGACATTTAGAGTGACTAATAACATGGCCGAGTATGAAGCATGTGCTTTTGGTTTGACAGCATTGATAGCCTTGAAGGCCGGGAGTGTGGAAGTCTACGGAGATTCTATGTTGGTAGTCCAGCAGATGCGAGGAGAGTGGGAATTGAAAGAATAACGGTTGAAACCTTACCTTTTTCACCTCAGAAAGTTGGCACAGGTTATCTCCGAGTGTAAGTTTCAGCACTTACCGAGAGAAGAGAATCAGATGGCAGACGTATTGGCTACACTTGCAGTAACTTGTGAGAATCCAGAAAAGTTAGTGATGAGACCGTTGATACTGACAACAGCGAGCAGACATGTTTATGAGATAGAAAGAATTCTGGAAGTTGAGGTCGACGACGGTAAACCTTGGTATTATGACATTCAGAGGTATCTGGAACATGGCGAACTCCCGCAAGGGGCAGGTAGAAAAGACAGAATAGCCATTCAGAAGTTGGCTTCCCAGTATGTGATTTTGAAAGGGGAACTGTATAAGAGGCAAGCAAACGGTATTCAGTTGAAGTGTTTGAGAAAAGAAGAAGCTCATCATGTAATGGAAGAAATACATGACGGGGTATGTGGTCCGCACATGAACGGGTTGAATCTGTCCCGCAAGATAGTGAGACAAGGTTTTTATTGGTCAACCATGGAAACAGACTGCGCGAAGATGGTAAAGCACTGTCATGAGTGTCAAGCACATGGTAATTTGAATCACTTACCGCACACAGAGTTACATGGGCTGTCAGAGCCGTGGCCTTTCTCAGCATGGGGAATTGATATGATTGGAGAAATTCGACCGAATGCATCGAATAGGCATTGCTTTATAGTAGTGGCAGTAGATTACTTCTCGAAGTCGGTGGAAGCCGAATCATTCCACAATGTTACAGCAAAACAGATGGCAAAGTTTATACCTCGGAACCTCATTTGTCGGTATGGTATGCTGCATCATGTAGTGACAGACAATGGAGTTCAGTTTCAAGGAGAGACGAAGGCAATGTTGCAGAGGTACGGGATAGGCCACCACAAGTCATCACCGTACAGGCCGCAGGCAAATGGGGCAGTTGAGGCAGCCAACAAGACCATAAAGATGATTTTAGCAAAGATGAAAGAGAACTGCAGAGATTGGGCCGAGAAACTACCATATGCTCTGTGGGGGTACAGAACATCAGTAAGGACAGCAACATGGGCCACACCTTACTCTTTGGTCTATGGAATGGAAGCAGTGTTACCAGTAGAAGTGGAAATACAGTCTATGAGGGTATTAGCAGAGGCAGAATTACCGGAACAGGAGTGGGACGCACAGAGGTTTGATCAGTTAGCACTATTGGATGAGAAGAGAACTAAGTCTTTGTATCACATGCAGTTGTATCAGAAGAGACTAGCCCGAGCATTCAACAAGAAAGTATGTCCCACCAAGATCAGAAAAAGGTGATTTGGTACTTAAGTAGTCGAGGCCGTCGATGACAGATCCTAGAGGAAAATTTAGACCAAACTGGAAAGGACCTTACATAGTGCAGAAGGTAATGGGAAATGGAGCAATGAAGCTATCAGACTTGGAGGGGAACGAGTTCACCGAGCCGATCAACGTAGACAGATTGAAGCAATACTTTGCCTGAGGGAGAGAAGACCAAGCAGTCACCACGGGAATTAGCAGAAGACCTAACTCAACGGAATAAGAAAATCATTCATGCATACACGTAACATTGCATTCTCTTCGTGTTTGTTTTTGTTTTGTGTTCGTAGGTTCGAAGAAAGGAGAAAGCGGCAGAAATGAGCCAAGCAGCGTCAGCACAATTTCAATTTTTGGGATGAGTCCCAAGGGGCGAGGCCCATATCAGCTTGGGGGCGAGGCCCATATCATGTCGGCTCGGGGGCGAGGCCCATATTAACTTAAAGGAGAGGCCCCCGTTGTCAGTTGTAGTTCTGGGTCGAAGTGCCTAGGGTAGAGGTACCCACTACATCATCAGTTCGAGGGCGAGATCCATAAGGTCAGCGGTGTTGGGTCGAGGTGCCCAGGGTCGAGGTGCCCCCGTTGTCAGTTGTAGTTCCGGGTCGAGGTGCCCACTACATCATCAGTTCGAGGGCGAGGTCCCTATGGTCAGCGGTGTTGGGTCGAGGTACCCAGGGTCAGGTCTGGTTCCGTTCGAACGCGTTCTCGAACGCTACACGAACGTGAACTTTCAATTTACCGGCGTTCTCGAACGCTACACGAACGTACACGAACTTTCTTAGTCTCATCATGCATCAGGTCTGGTTCCGTTCGAATGCGTTCTCGAACGCTATACGAACGCGAACCTTCTGTTTACCGTTCGAACGCATTTTCAAACGCTACGCGAACGCACACGCACTTTCTTAGTCTCATCATGGATCAGGTCTGGTTCCGTTCGAACGCGTTCTCGAACGCTATACGAACGTGAACCTTCTGTTTACCGTTCGAACGCGTTCTCGAACGCTACACGAACGCACACGCACTTTCTTAGTCTTATCATGCATCAGGTCTGGTTTCGTTCGAACGCGTTCTCGAACGCTATACAAACGCGAACCTTCTGTTTACCGTTCGAACACGTTTTCAAATGCTACGCGAATGCGCACCCACTGAAATGAGTCCTTTTCATCAAATTTCATACATAGTTTTCCTAGTAGCTATCCACACATGTATGAATACATGTGTTTAATGTATTACAATTCATATACCTATGTCATAAAACATTTGAGTATTATTTCTTGTGGTATATCGGATGGAAACCCAGACATAAATTCCGTAGCCGATTCCGAATGGACGGTAGTACGGTCTGTACTTGGGATACAATTCCACGTACCACTTGAGAAGGTGCTCATATGTGTGCTTGTGTGGTTAGTATGTGTGCTTGTGTTTTCTTATATAATATTCCAGTGAAGTTGTATGTTTGTCGCTCCTTTGATGTACTTTCAAGCATGCAATCTTAGATGTGAAATATATGTAAACTTAGGTGTAAGTTTTATTTTGTACATGTGAATTTAGAAGCATGATACTCTTGGAAATAAGTGCTACTTAAGCCTGATTAAATTATTACATAAATCCTTTCATTACAAGTGGCATAAGTATGGGACCATTCTGAACCCAACGGTTTGAGGTCTTCCCTTGAGAGGGGTGAGTGCGGCCTTAAATCTCATTTTCCTGGTTCACACCGGGTGGCGAATCCATTATTCTCCGGTTTAGTCCCCCGTGGCTACTCCGTACTCCTGACCGGGCCGGGAGCCCGGGACAGCATGCGTCGTCCAGTTTCTGTGTCCCACAGCTAGCACTTGAAAAATTGCAACAATTCTTCCTTGTGTTCTTACAACTTTCGGCCAAGCCAAGAAGGTAGGAGAGGGAGAGGCAATTTTCGGCCAAGGTGAGAGAGATGAGATTGAATGTGTAACTTGATATTTTGTTTTTCCAAAAAACAAAAATGATATATCAAACACAAAGGTTTGGTAAAAGTCCATCACATTTGACAATGGTGTGAGAAATATGTCATCAACAACCCACCAAATTCCATCAACTAAAAGTTGATTAAAATGACTAGGTGAAGTGACTTGTGGGCCCCACTTTAATTCAAAATCCGAGTGGGCCCGCAAACACATTCCGGGATCGGGTTCGTTAATTCCGAATTAACGAATTTTCCATTGCGACGTAATTAAATCAAATTTAATTAAATAATTATGCCTAGCAAAATTTCTATTAAAAATCGCTCGCGAATTAATTCTAAATTAATTCATTCGCCCGAATTAAAATCTTATTTCATTTAATATATCGAATATATTATTTTATCGATTAATTCTGAATTAATCGTTCTCTCTCTTCAAATTGAATTTTATCCCAGATAAAATCTCGCCGTAATTAATTCTAGATTAATTCTCTCTCTTCTAATTAATCCTAGATTAATTATGTTCGAGTCATACGTCATCGGTGAATCTTTAGGAAGCGACCCATGAGATCCCTAGATATATTGGTAGTAAATCCGGTCGTCGGACTATCTGAACACGTGCGTACCTCATACCATATTTTTACCGATTTACGAGACATGGTTGGCTTCTAGCAAAGGACCGTGCCTACCCAATTCTCCAGAAATATTCTTTAAGGAATATATAATCTTTGTCAGGCGTAGTATACGTAGTATTGCATATAGCGATCCAGTATCGGATGTCACATGCAAGGCCTGAGGCTGGAATAGTGTCTGCCCTGTAAGAAGCATATATCGGATCACAAGTAACTAGTCTCTATAATCGGATAATCATGACCTTGTCATATTATCCCGATAGTTGCAACATAATAGAGAACCAGTTCTGTATCACTGCGTGATCATCATCTCTATATGACTGAAGTGATACTTCCGTCTTGACATCACACCCCATACACTAAGATTCTCAATAAACCCAGAATAGGCGTACACAGAATTTGTTAAAGTCCCAGACGACCAAAACCAAAGCGTATTGATTGTCGCAAGTACTAGCGATGCAAGTCTCAGGTTAAGACCAAATTCACCTACCCTGAAGCGGATTCCCATAGACACATAGTCATACTACCAATGGGATTCAGCGGGGTCTATCCAGAGCGAAGTTGTTTCCGTACCATTGGTAAACACAACCTCCTATTACACTTGCATAAGTATCCAATACTAAAATATATGAGAATTATGCTGTTATGATCCCACAACGCGCATAAGTGCAATACTAGTTTATTCTACAATATCGATGTCCAGTCTCGATAATACTACGACTAGGGATATTTAATGATTAAACCTTCGTGGATTGATATTGTTTCATATCTTATAATCTTGAACTAATCATAAGGACTTTTATCATTTATATATTTAAGTAATCTAATTACAAAATGATAAAATAGCAATTTCCAATATCACACAGTTAATTTGTACAAAAACCACAATGTCTTTTACAAATAGTAACGCTATGGGTCATAATTGTCCAACAATCTCCCACTTGGCCTATAGCTAGTCACTCAAGCATCTAACACCTGAACTATGTACATGTCGCTCAAACTTTTGCTGAGGAATAGCTTTCGTCAGCGGATATGCAATGTTGTCCTCTGATGCGACCTTCTCGATCTTCACATCGCCACAATGTATGATCTCACGAATCAGATGGAAACGTCGAAGAACATGCTTGGATCGTTGATGAGACCGCGGTTCCTTAGCCTACGTTATAGCACCGTTATTGTCACAATACAATGGAGCAGGCTCAGGTGCTAACGGAACTACTCCTAATCCAATTAGGAATTTTCGGATCCAAACTGCCTCATTTGCTGCTTCAACTGCAGTAATATACTCCGCTTTTGTTGTTGAATCGGCAACAGTCTCTTGCTTGGAAGATTTCCAGCTTACTGCTCCGTTGTTCAAACAAAATATGTACCCGGATTGCGACTTACAGTCGTCTTTATCGGTTTGGAAACTTGCATCGGTATACCAAGTTACCTCAAGTTCTCCATCTCCATAGATAAAGAAAGCATCCTTAGTTCGTCTAAGATACTTAAGGATATTCTTAACCGCCATCCAGTGACCATCATCTGGATCGGCCTGATAGTGACTACACATGCTCAAAGCATAGGAGACATCAGGTCGCGTACATATCATGGCATATATGATCGATCCAACTACCGAGGAAAATGGGATCCGACTCATGTTGTCTCTCTCATCTTGAGTTTTAGGACACATGTCCTTAGATAAAGTGACTCCATGTGACTTTAGCAATAGTCCCTTTTAGACTGTTCCATGTTGAATCTCTTCAACACTTTTTCAATATATGTGCTCTGGGAGAGTCCAAGCATCTTTCTAGATCTATCCTGGTAGATCTTTATTCCCAAAATAAAGATGTTTCTCCCAGATCTTTCATGGAGAATTTTAATGAAAGCCAAGCTTACCGATTGTAGCATGGGAATGCCATTGCCGATAAGCAATACATCATCAACGTAAAGGACAATGAATGTCAGTGCGCTCCCACTAACCTTCTTATATACACAAGGATCATCCTCATTTTGAACGAAATCATATTCTTTTATGATCTCATCAAAACGTTGGTTCCAAGAATGTGATGCTTTCTTCAACCCTTAAATGGATCGATTTAACTTGCAAACCTTGTTTGCATGTTTTGGTATGACAGAACCATCAGGCTATTGCATATAAACATCCTCCAAAAGGTTTCCGTTAAGGAAAGCGGTTTTGACGTCCATCTGCCATATCTCGTAATCGAAATATGTAGCAATAGCAAGCATTATCCGAATGGATTTAATCATGGCAAGGTGAAAAGTTTCGTCGTAATCGACACCATGTCGCTGACGATACCCTTTCGCTACAAGCCTAGCTTTGTACATTTGTTCGTTGCCATCCATGTCAGTCTTCTTCTTGAAGACCCATTTGCAACCAATAGGCTTTACTCCTTCTGGTGCATCAACCAGTGTCCAAACTTGGTTGGTGTACATGGAATCCATTTCGGATTTCATGGCATCTTACAATAAACCAGAGTCGATACCTTGTATCGCTTCTTCATACGTAGCCGGTTCGTCTTCCTCAATAAGATTAATATCCACAAGAGGTGAGATCAGAAACCCATACCTCTCAGGTTGTTTTCTGACTCTCTCTGATCTATGTGGTCCTTGTGTATTCGAAGATTTTGGTATAGTCTCATCCCTGATGAACTGTTCGTGTTCCGTTAAGGATTCTGTGCTAAGAATAGTATCACTCCGATTTTCATCGAGTTCTACTTTCCTCCCACTTACCACTGCATTTAGGAATTACTTCTCAAGGAAAACCGTATGTAGAGCAACAAATACTTTGTTCTCTTGTGGGTGATAGAAGTAATATCTTTTGGTTTCCCTAGGATATCCTACAAATAGGCATTTATCCGATTTGGGTTCTAGTTTGGTACCTTCCAAAAGTTTGACGTATGCCCCACATCTTCAATCTTCAGGAATGAGAAACCTGGTTTCTTTCCTGTCCATATCTCATACGGAGTATTGAACAGACTTTGACGAAACCTTATTCAAAATAAGTATTGCATTTTTCAATGCATATCCCAGAAGGAAATATGTAGCTATGTGCGACTCATCATCGACCTTACCATGTCTAACAAAGTTCGGTGTCTCCGTTCGGACACACTATTTAATTGAGGTGTTCTGAAAGGAGTCCATTGTGAAAGAATACAATATTCTTTCAAGTAATCAAGAAACTCATTGCTCAAGTATTCGCCACCACGGTCCGACCATAATGTCTTAATACTTTTGCCGATCTATTTTTTCTACTTCGTGTCGAAACTCTTTGAATTTCTCAAAGGTTTCCGACTTGTGTCTCATAAGATACACCTAACCATAACGTGATGCATCATCCGTAAAGGTTACGAAGTGTTCATATCCACCTCTAGCCTGGCTAGACATGGGCCCACATACGTCACTATGAACGAGGGCTAACAGTTCGGTAGCACGTGCACCTTTACCGCTAAAATGTGTTTAGGTATTTTGCCTAATAAACAAGATTCGCAGACGTCATATGAATTTGGATCAAATCCTTCCAAGTACCCATTCTTCGAAAGTGTGGATATGCGAGTCTTGTTAATGTGTCCTAGACGACAATGCCACATATAAGTTTCATCTTTGTTACTTATTTAAGCCTTTGTTTGTTACATTATATGTTTGAGATCGATTTATATTCAAAATATAAAGACCATTATTACATCAACACTGCATATCTCCATATCTCCATATCATTTTTATACATAAAAAACCCAGTGTTTCTAAAAATAAAAGTATAGCCACATTGGGCCAATAAAGATACAAATATAATATTCATAGTCAAACTAGGTACATAATAACAGTCTGAAAGATTAAGTACATGCCCCGAGGGCAGTTCCAAAATATAAGTCCCAACGGCCAAAACGGCGACTCTAGTCACATTTCTAACGCGGAGGTCAATCTCTCATGAGGCCAGTCTCCTGCTAATCTGTAGATCCTGCACATCAGTACATATATGAGTACCATAACCAGAATCAAAAATCCAAATTTTAAAACTAGAAGTAGACATGTTTATTTCTATAACAAACATACCTGAAGCCGGTGCCTTGCCCGCTTTGATTTCCTTCATGTGTGCCTTGTACTCATGGCAGTCACGCTTCCAGTGACCCTGTTTCCACACTGCAGGCATACATCTTGGGATTTGTCCTTAGCCTTCCATAAGACTTTGACGATTTGGCCTTGCCCTTCTTTTTCTTCTTTTTTTACACACCTCCAGTTGCCTTCGGCCAAGCCTTAGGAGACTGAGATGTTGAAGCGAAGTGCGTCTCGCACGTTTTGCCCTTTATCAGCTCTTTTTCTACTTCACGCAACATTTCCATCAGCTCTCTAAGAGTACGGTCTTGGTTCATCATATTATAGTTCATGATGAACCCGCTCCAGCTGTTAGGAAGAGACTGCAAGATCAAATCTATAGAAGTCTCAGCCTCAAAGGTTATGCCTACCTGGCCCAGCTTTTCAATGCCAGCAATCATCTGTGACACATGGTGCTCAACAGATGTACCCTCTGACATTCGTGAGTGAAAGAACTTTTACTGCAATTTATACCTTTGCGATCTAAGGTTAGATCGATAAAGGTCCTTCAATTTTGCCATCATAGTATATGGATCCAATCCCTTGTTTTGGCGACAAAATTGAGGGGTCATTGCAGGGAGCATGACAGACTAAGCAGTTGAGTTGTCATCGCTATGAGTCTTCCAAGCTCAAGCTCAAGCGGCTGCTCATTTCCGGGCTTAGGCCCGAGAGGTCTCTCCATCGTATAGAGCATCCTCTCAGCCCCATGACAATCCCGAGGTTCATATCCCAATCAGGAAAGTTTGTGCCATTAAAGACATTTTCACCCATGATAATGTCTATAACCCCGATCTTTCTAGTCATCTTAATTGCAATAGTCAAAATATTCAATTAACGATATTTGGGTACAGTCCAACTGTTATAAGAAAAATAATATAATATTAGGCCAACTAATAAATATATAATTGACAAAATAATTTGAAAGCGCATAATGCCAAGTATTTGAATGAAATTACAAATTCAATACTGGTCTCTCATTATTTTTTGGCGAGCCTATAACCCTCTGTTGAGTACTCGGGAAACCTAGTTTCCTAGTGGGCTAGGATCCCGTTAAATAACACACAACCTTGACTTGGCCAACAAGCTGTATGATATTTAACTAGGTAGATCTCTTAGATCAATTGGATCTCATCCAATTCCTAGATCCGGTAGGTGGACCTCCAAGTCCGAAACATATATACAATATATATGCCAATATATCCAATATATTTTCCTAACCTTTTCCTCTGAATCAACTAAGCCTTGGCTTTGGCTCAACAAGCTTAATGATTCCAGTAAAGCGGGACCCATTGACTTTGGAAAGCTTCATAATCGATGTCTATGAACAAGAAATGATCTTGACTTTGGCCAACAAATCACAACTTGGGCAAGACATATGATATAGAATAAAGCCTTCATGATTCAAACACATCCACGATGGACAAAGGTCTTGACTTTGGCCAACAAACCAGTGCCAATCTTGGATATTGAGAATGAATCATTCAATGGAAGGAAAACGCTTAATATTTGTTGAGGGTTTTTCGCATAATTGGCAACCAATTAATTATCTTTGATTAGGTCTCATCAGACACCATTAAACATGCATTCTAAAAGCATAATAAGGCGCGATAAATAAATTAATAATGATATGCGGATGGATATCTTACAATTTTTTCCTATAACAAATCACTCCATTTCCTCTCCCGGACTAGAACTATTCTAACTTCTACCCAATTACATAATACAATAAAGAAACCACATTACATTGAGGGAAATTGGTGAGAAGAGAATTACAAAGAATCGATAGATAAAGACGGGACACGCATGTCCATTTGAATAAATTCTAAATTTATTACAATAATTTCCAAAACTGCCCTCACCCATCTAATATCCATCTGATATACATTATTCATACAACACATCAATGTATTCACACAAAGCATGTTATTCAATCAATCTAATCCAATTAATTAATCTTTGAATTAAGTGATCATCCAATGTTCAAACAACGATTTGATTTGCGCGAGTCCAACTCGTTTTAAGAATAAGTACTCCAAGTGCGTATTCTTGAATTATATCGAACTACAATTTTAAATCCGATTCAATTTGTATTCAATACTAATTCTTTATTTAATTCCAAATTAAATAATTACACTTTTAATGTGCCTTTGCGACTTAGATTCTAAATCTAATCTTAATGGGTATCAAAGCCCAATTAACATCCAATGTCAATTTAATTAAAGTCCAATGGGCTTTTAATTAATTTCTTAAGACATGGGCTTTGGTCAATATGTGTCAAACCCAAATGCCAAGGCCCAATTAAGGAATCACCATATTTGCCATAAAATCAATTTTGGCCCATTAGGCCCAATTAAATATTTAAAGGCCCATTTATTATATTTGGACTTAATGGAATGGTTTAGGCCCATTTTGGATCCAATCCAATTGTCATAAACCAACTTGGCCCAACCAAGCCCATTAGGCCCAAATACAACAACTTTAGCCCAATTCCAAATTAAGCCTAATTAATTAAATTCTAATATTCCAAATTTCACAATTTAATTAATTAAAGTGTATTGTTTAGCCATGATAAATAGTTTAAATTAACATTTCCAAAATACTAATTTAATCAATTAATCATGATTTATTATATTCAATACATGTCCAACATTATTGAAACAAAATCAAGTCATTAACATGCTCCCAAGGTC
>SKCR01010366.1:0-22612 GCA_019454045.1 Zanthoxylum bungeanum | reverse complement strand
TTTGTAGTCAGAACAAAGGATTGGATCCTTATAGTATGATATTGAAATTGAAGGATCTTCAAAGATCTAACATTAGATCTCAGAAATATGAATTGCAAAAGAATCTCTTTCGCTCGCGTATGTTAGAAGGTACATATGTCGAGCACTATGTGTCGCAGATGATTGCTAACATCAAACAGCTAGGTCAGCTGGGCATAACCTTCGAGGCCGAGACTTTCATAGATTTGATCTTAGAGTCTCTGCTCGACTGCTGAGGCGGGTTCGTCATGAACTATAACATGATGAACAAAGAACAAACTCTTGGAGAGTTAAAGGCGATGCTGAAAGAAGTAGAGCTAGAACTTATGAAGGGCAAGAATCGTGAGGCGCACCTTACTTCGACATCCCATATGGCCAAGGCTTGGCCGAATGCTTCTGGGGGTGTGAAGAAAAGGAAGAAAAAGGGAAAGGCTAAATCATCACAGTCTTCTGGGAAGACTAAGGACATATCACAAGACGTCTATCTACATTATGGCAAATTGGGTCACTGGAAGCGTGACTGTCGTGAGTACAAGGCGGAGTTGAAGGAAGTGAAGACGGGCAAGGCTCCGGCTTCAGATATGTTTGTTATAAACATGTCCACTACTTGTTTTAAAATTGGATTTTGATTCTGGATGTGGTACTTACACATGTACTGGTGTGTAGGATCTGCTGACTAGCGGGATACTGGCTTCAGATGAGATCGACCTACGAGTCAGAAATGGGATGAGAGTCGCTATTTTGTCTATTGGGACCTATGTTTTGTATCTGCCATTGGGGCATGTAATTACATTAGGTGACTATTGTTTTGTACCTAGTTTGACTAAGGAACATCATCTCTGCATTATGTTTAACCCGTTGTGGGTATACCTTTGTATTCTGGAACACTGGGTGTTTTGTATATAAAAATAACATTTTGATATGTACAACAGATGATAATAATAGTCTTTATATTTTGAATATAAATGAATCTCAAACATATAATATGACAAACAAAAGGCTCAAACTGTATAAATCAGATGAGACTTATTTGTGGCATTTTTGTCTGGGACACATTAACAAAACTCGTATATCCACACTTTCGAAGAGTGGATACTTGGAAAGATTTGATCCTAATTCAAATGATGTCTGCGAATCTTATTTATTAGGCAAAGTGCCTAAAACGCCTTTTAGTGGTAAATGTGTACGTGCCATCGAGCTGTTAGCCCTCGATGTCACGTACACCTTTACGGATGTTGCATCGCGTTATGGTTATGTATATCTTATGAAACAAAAGTCGGAAACTTTTGATAAATTCAAAGAGTTTCAACACGAAGTAGAAAAACAGACCGGAAAAAGTATTAAAACATCACAGTTGGATCGTGGTGGAAAATACTTGAGCAATGAGTTTCTTGATTACTTGAATGAGTATGGTATTCTTTCACAGTGGACTCCTCCCGGAACATCTCAATCAAACGATGAGTCCGAACGGAGAAATCGAACTTTGTTGGACATGGTAAGGTCAATAATGAGTCGCACTGAGTTACCAATTTCCTTCAAGGGATACGCATTGAACAGTGCAATACTTAATTTGAATAAGGTTCCGCCAAAGTCTATTGGACAGACTCCATATGAAATATGGACAGGACAGAAACTAGGTTTCTCATTCCTGAAGATTTGGGGATGTTGGGCATACATTAAACGTTTGGATGGTACCAAGCTAGAACCCAAATCGGATAAGTGCCTATTTATAATTGGTTATCCTAAGGAAACCAAAGGATATTATTTCCACAACTCACAAGAGAACAAAAATATTTGTTGCTCTCCATGCAGGTTTCCTCGAAAAGGAATTCATAAATGCAGTGGTAAGTGGGAGGAAAGTAGAACTCGATGAAAATCAGAGTGATACTGTTCCTGGCACCGACTCCCTAAGGAACACGAACAGTTCATCAGGGATGAGACTGTACCACAATCTTCTAATACACAAGAAGCGCGTAGATCGGAGAGAGTCAGAAAACAACCTGGGAGGTATGGGTTTTTGATCTCACCTCATGTGGATATTAATCTTATTGAGGAAGACGAACCAGTTACATATGAGGAAGCGAAACAAGGTATCGACTCCGCTTTATGGCAAGATGCCATGAGTTCTGAAATGGATTCCATGTATACCAACCAAGTTTGGACACTGGTTGATGTACCAGAAGGCATTGTGCCTATTGGAAGCAAATGGGTCTTCACGGTGAAGACAAACATGGATGGCAACATACAAACGTACAAAGCTAGGCTTGTAACGAAAGGGTATCGTCATCAACATGGTGTTGATTACGACGAAACCTTTTACCTGTTGCCATTATTAAATCCATTCGGATAATGCTTGCTAATGCTGCATATTTCAATTATGAAATATGGCAAACGAACATCAAAACCGCTTTCCTTAATGGAAACCTTTTGGAGGATGTTAATATACAACAACCTGATTTTTTTTCGTGCCAAAACATGCAAACAAGGTTTACAAGTTAAATCGATCCATTTATGGATTGAAGCAAGCATCGCGTTCTTGGAACCAATATTTTGATGAGATCATAATGGTATATGGTTTCATTCAAAACGATGATGATTCTTGTGTATATAAGAAGGTTAGTGGGAGCGCACTGACAATGCTTTGTTAGGATTGGTGCTCCAAGTGCCAATCCGGATCGTATTTATGTCCGATTCATAAATACGAGCATTTCTATTTTCCATAATATTACTAATTTAATGGTAGCACCCTTGTCTTTTATACGCTTATTCGATCTAATTGAGATTAGATATATGATTATGATTAGATTGAAATTGAATTTGGTTCAGTGATATGTGTATATTAGACAAAGACCCTAGGATTTACAGTATAGTGCGCAGTTAAAACGTAGTTTGTAATTAACATTGGGAAGCGCACTATTAGTTGTATATCCTTAAATAAAATTCCTGGTCAAGATTTGTTAACACGGGTCGGTTAGTAAAATCCGTTGAAACCAGTACATGTCGTATATCGTGACTTGGTCCGATGGTTTATCCCAGTGAACTATGAGTCTCGGGAGACTCGTATAGACATGTAGGTGTTTATTTGATAGGCACTGAACGACTCACTGAAGGTTTCCTAATAGATGGTACACAAAAGAGTCTTCTCGAGTTGAGCGAGCATAGTGGTCCTCGACTTGAGATACCACTGTGGATATGTGAGTTATCCTCAACACTTTGATGGCAGTCATGTCAATGATCTAGTCATGATTAGACCTCCAAATGTTCGTTGGGTGTGGACTGATGCTCATGATATCTTGTGCGTATCAAGATAGGATCCGTCAGTCTTGTGTACAGGGCATAGGCATCCAACACGTGTTTATGATCTAGTAAATCCATGGCCGTGGTATAATGTCAGAAACCAGTTTCGAGTGTTATTTAGAGATCGTAAATTGAAAGTCGACTGTATTATACCGAACGGATTTGACGTTCTCATCTATATCCCAGGTATAATACGGATGTCCCGTGATGGAGGGATTATACGTATGTAGTGACCTTGGCTTGCATAGCTTAGCGAGATTATCTGTGGTCGTCATAATCCATGAGTGGGTGGATTATGGACACGAAATTGGATTTCGTAACGGATAAACCTAAACTTAGAGAGTCCTACAATATGAAGTGTACTCGTTGAGCACTTGGACAACGCGATATGAATAATAAAAATTATTCATAATACTTCACCAGATTAAATGAGTTAATTTGGATCGTTTAATCGTTAAACAATAAACACATGCATTAGGGAATTTTGTCCGCTAATAATTATTGTGTATTTGTATTTGATACATAATACGATTAGATACACATTGATTATTCGTCAAATGAGATTTTGACACATGCCATAAATATATGTATTTATTATTTGTTGTAAATAAAAATACATATATAATAATAATTATATTAATTGATTATTAGAATATTTAATTGTTAAATATTTCAATAATTAATTAATGAAACTTTTCATAAATGTTATGATACTTGTCCAATTATTATTTGTACAATTGGCATGATTAAAGCAAACTTTATATGTGTTCAAATATGATTTGTTACAATAAATTTGGCTTTTATTCATTAAATTTGATTTGATTTAATATGTAAAATGACAAAATTAACCCTCCCCCACTTTCGGTCAACAAAAACATAAAAGGAAAAATTTGATTTTCTCTCTCTTGTTCATCTTGCTACTGTCGTGATCTCTAAAGGAAATGGTTTTTTCAATTTTGCTTGATGAAACCATAAAGATTTGAAGAAAAATCAAAGAAAAAGCTAAGATTTAAGGAGATTTAAGGTAAGTCTTCAAACCTTAAGCTTGGAAATCTTGATTTCTTGTTTCTTCATGATTTATAAATGTTCTAGGGTTCTTCAAATCTGATATTTTTGGGGCTTTTGGTTGTGCATGGTGAAAGGGAAGAGTTAGAGCATGTGTGAAGTAGTATTGGAATAAATTATTGTAATTAAGTTCCAATTTAATCAATTGTTGATTGTTTCTTATTATGCCTAGAATTGTTCTAGATAACTTCATTTGTGGTGACTTTGGATTGGTGTTTGACTAATTTGATTAATCTTGGTGAAAATATGGATTTAAGCATGATATGTGGACTGTTTTTAGTTACTGATCAGACCTGGAAAAGTTCCTATTTTTCTTATGAAAATTGTGTCTTTTGAATGTTTCGGATGTGTTTTGGGAGTTGGCATAATTTCCGGAAAGTGTTTCCGACTTGAAATAAGCGAAAACGGCCAAAAACGGCGTTACCGGGTGGATTTTAAGCCAACCGGGTGACAGCTGCCCAAACAGTGAATCCGTCACTGTTCAGGTAGCCCATGAACTGCCCCGACACTATTGGATCTTACCTGGGTAGTTTTCATAAGTGTCGAATAGTCGGTTCAGTCAAAAAAAGCATTTTAGGCCATTTTGCGGAAAAACTGTTTTCATAAAAGTTTCGTGAAGTTTCAACATTATTTATGTCAATATTTGATATTGAATAAATAATTTTAGGTGAAATATGAATAAATTATTCATATTAGATATTGAATAATTTATTTGGTATTTTGAAAAAATTTTAAAATACGATTTCGCCCGAACCTGCGCTTCCGCTGCGCCCATCGCCCAAAATCCCAACATGATTGTCTTATACATTGATGATGTTGCTTCTTAGCAATGAAATTCTCATATTACAATCGATGAAATCTTATATTTCATTAAAATTCTTCATAGAAAAACGTGGGAGAGGCAACCTTTATTCTAGGAATAAGGATCTACTGGGATATATCTAAAAGTTGTTGGTGTTGGACAATTATGACCCATAACATCACTATTTTGTAAAGGACATGGTGTTCTAGTACAAAATTAACTATGTGACAAGGAAATTGCTCTTTTATCATTTGTAAATGGATTACTTGGATATATAAATGATAAAAGTCCTTATAATTGGTTCCGGAATAATAAGATATGAGACAATATTAATCCACGAAAGGTTTAATCATTAAATATCCCTAGTCGTAGTATTATCGAGACTTGACATCGATAATGCGGAATATGCTAGTATTGCACTTGTGCACGTTATGGAAGCGTAACGACATAGTTCTCATATATTTGGGTATTAGATACTCATGCAAGTGCAATAAGAGGTTCTATTTGCTGATGAAACGGAAACAGCTTCGCTCTGGATAGACCCCTCGGAATCCCATTGGTAGTATGACTATGTGTCTATGGGAATCCGAATCAGGGTAGGTGTATTTAGTCTTAACCTGAGACTTGCATCGCTAATACTTGCGACAATCAGTATGCTTTGGTTTTGGTCGTCCGGGGCTTTAACAGGTTCTGTGTACGCCTCTTTTGGGTATACTGAGAATCATAGTGTATTGGGTGTGATGTAAAGATGGAAGTATCACTTTAGTCATATGGAGATGATGGTAACGCATCGATACAGAACTAGTACTCTAAAGTACTGCAGTCATCGGGAAAGTATGACTAGGTCATGACTTTCAGATCAAATAGACTAGTTACTTGTGATCCGATATATGATTCGTACGGGACAGACACAATTCCAGCCTTAAGCCTAGCATGTGACATCCGATACTGGTTTTAATACGCAATACTATGTATACTACGCCTGATAAAGATTATATATTCCTTTAAAGAATATTTCTGGAGAATTGGGTTGGCATAGTGCTTTGCTAGAAGCCAACCATGTATTGTAAATCGGTAAGAACGTGGTACCGGATACGCACGTGTTCGGATAGTCCGATGATCGTATTTACTGCCAAAATATCCAGGGATCTATTGGGTCGCTTCCCGAAGATTCACTGATGAGATTTGACTCGAACAAAATTAATCTGTGATTAATTACGAGAGAGAAAATTAATCTGGGATTAATTACGGCAATAATTAATCTCGGATTAATTAACAGAGAGAAAATTAATCTGGGATTAATTGCGTCAAGAATTTAATCTAGGATTAAATTCGTCTAGATGAGAGAATGCGATTAATTTGGAATTAATCGGCAGAATGAATTTAATAGTGAAATTAGATTTTACTATTTAATTTATTTAAATGGGGTAAAATAATATATTAGATATATTAATTGAAATTAGATTTCAATGCAGAATTAAAATTGGATTTTAATTCGTACGAACGAATTAATTTAGAATTAATTCGTAAGCGCCTTACGTAATAATTTTGCTAGGCATTATTATTTAATTAAATTGGATTTAATTATGTCGCAATGGAAAATTTGTTTAATTTGGAATTAAAACGAACCCGGACCCGAGCGAAGTTGCTTGTTGGATTATCCGACTTAAATTTGGAATTTAAAGTGGGGCCCACCAACTTACATCAATATGTTTGACATTTGATGGAATTTGGTAATGGTTGAGTGAAAAGTTTAGATTGCTTTTAAAACTCTCAAGCTAATTCCAACACACAAACTTTGTATATATTAATTTGGTCAACTTTGGAAGTGAGCACTAGTTACTATTCACAGCAAACACAAAACTCTCTCTTCTCTTCCAACTCTCCCTTGCCCGAAACTTCAAGCTCTCTTCATGGAATTTTGTTACAAAATTCTACAAAACTAGCACTTTAAAGAGACAAATGAAGGTGATAGGGAAACTAATCCTAGAGTTTGGAATTCAACTTGAAGGCTTGGAGCTTCCATTACATCCTTGAAATACAAATAAAATTTTTTGAATCTCTACCAATCTTTGTGAGTATTTCCGCAACTCCTCTTTTATTCACACATAAATCACTCTTAGAGATCTTGTGACATGTTCTACGAACACTAACAATGGTATCAGAGCCATCCTAAGTTTGATTTGAAAATCTAGGATTCATGACTTTAATTTGGGATTTTCGTGTTTGGAGTATGAAATGCCTAAATTGATGGTTGGTTTATGTTTATATGATGTTCAATTGGATTTGTGCATCCTTGATTTTGTGAAAAATTGATAGGATTAATTTTCCCCAAAATATATCCCTTGGCCGAATGTATACCCTAGGTTGGACTCATGGTGATTTTTTAAAAATTAGACAATTGGATGTGTTGTTGGCATGAAATGTATTTTAGATGTTGATTTAATTGGATTGAAATCAAATTGTATGATAATTTCCTGGCTAAAACCGTGAGTATGAAGCATGTGTAATTGATTGATTTTGCTTGTTGGACATGAATTGGAAATGTTGAACATGATTAATTGATTTAATTAGTGTTTTGGAAACATTAGATTATTTAATTAATTATGTTAATTACACTTGAAATGGATTAACATGTAATTTGGAATAATGTATTAATTTAATTGTTGTAATTGGGCTTAATGGGCTTGGTTGGGCCAAATTTGGTTTAAGACAATTGGGTTTGATCCAATTGGGCCTAAAACCATTTCCATAAAGTCCAAATATGACAATTGGACCTTTTAAAAATTTAATTGGGCCTAATGGGCCTAAATTGATTTTTGGCATAGGGTGATTCTTAATTGGGCCTTGGCATCTTGGGTTTGATCCATAATGGCCAAAGCCCATGTCTAAAGAATTAATTAAAAGCCCATTGGACTTTAATTGAATAGTATTGGGTACTAATTGGGCCTTTGAGTCCCATAAGATTGTATTTAGAATCTAAGTCTAAAAGGCACACAAATAAGTGTAATTATTTAATTTGGAATTAAATTAAAATTAGTATTGAATATAAATTAAATTGGATTTAAAATTGTAGTTCGATATAATTCAAGAATACGCATTTTGAGTGTTTATTCTTAAACGAGTTGGACTCGCGCAAATCGAATCGTTGTTTGAACATTGGATGGTCATTAATTCAAAGATTAATTAATTAGATTAGATTGATTGAATAACATGCTTTGTGTGAATACTTGGATGTATTGTATGAATAATGTATATCGGATGGATATTAGAATGGTGAAGGCAATTTTGGAAATTGTTGTAATAAATTTAGAATTTATTTAAATTGGACTTGCGTGTCCAGCCTATTATCTATATTCTCTTTGTATTTCTCTTCTCACCAATTCCCCTCAATGTAAATGAGGTTTCTATTAGTGTTATGTAATTGGATAGAAGTAAGAACAGTGCTAGCGGGAGAGAGAGGAAAGAGAGAGATTTGTTCAAGGAATAAATATGTTATATATCTATCCGCAAATCATTATAAATTTATTTCGCGCCTTATTATGCTTTTAGAATGCATGCTTTAGTGTGTATGATGAGACCTAATCAAAGATAATAAATTGGTTGCCAATTTACGCGAAAAACCCTCATTCAAATATTAAGCGTTTTCCTTCCATTGAGTGGTTCTCTCTCAAGATCCAAGATTGACATTGGTTTATTGGCCAAAGTCAAGATCAATTTCCATCGCGGATGTGTTTGAACCAGGAAAGCTTTGTTCTATATCGCATGTCTTGGGCGGTTGTGACTTGTTGGCCAAAATCAAGGTCACTTCTAGTTCATCGACGTGGATTATGAAGCTATCCCACTGTCAATGGGTCACGCTTAACTGGAATCATTAAGTTTGTTGAGCCAAAGCCAAGGCTTAGTTGATTCAAAGGAAAAAGGTTAGGAAATATATTGGATATATTTACATATATTGGATATATGTTTCGAACTTGGAGGTCCACCTACCGGATCTAGGAATTAGATGAGATCCAATTGATCTTAGAGATCTACCTAGTTAAGTTTCATACAACTTGTTGGCCAAAGTCAAGGTTGTGTGTTATTTAACGGGATCCTAGCCCTCTAGGAAACTAGGTTTCCCGAGTACTCCACAGAGGGTTAGAGGCTCGCCGAAAAATAGTGGGAGGCTAGTATTAAATTTGTAATTTCATTTAGATACTTTCCAATACGCGCTCTTTTATTTTATTTATCATTGTTATAAATATATTAGTTAGACTAATATTTAATATTGCTTTCGTTGAACAGTTAGACTGAACAACACACTATTTCATTTGTAGTTGGTTATAGTAATCATTACATTTGATTGTACCCGAAATCATTGATTGGATAGTTGGACTATAGCAATCAATATAACTGGAAAGATTAGCGTCAAAGGACATAATCCTAGGTGAAAATGTCTTTCACGACATAATTTTTCAGATAGGGAAATGAATCTCAGAATAGTCCTGGAAGCTGAGAAGTTACCCTATTGGATAAAGAAACCTCTCATACCTGAGCCCGGAGTCGAGAAAATAGTAGAGCATGAGCTTTAGAAGACTCATTGTAATGATAAATTTAGTGCTCAATCCGTTATACTTGCCGCAATGACTCCTTAATTTCGTCGTCAGAATTGAAGATTAGATCCTTATAGTATGATGTTGAAATTGAAGGATCTTCACAGATCTAACCTTAGATCTTAGAAGTACGAATTGCAAAAGAAGCTCTTTCGCTCGCGTATGTCAGAGGGTACATCTGTCGAGCACTAGGTGTCGTAGATGATTGCTGACATCGAACAGCTAGGTTAGCTGGGTATTACCTACGAGGTCGAGACTTCCATAGATTTGATCTTATAGTCTATGCCCGAAAACTGGGGCGGGTTTATCTTGAACCAAGAGAAAACTCTTGGAGAAGTAATGGCTATGCTTAAGGAGGCATATCCAGAGCTTCAAAAAGGGTAAGAAATGCAAGGCGCATCTTACTTCGACATCCCAGAAGGCCAAGGCTTGGCCGAAGGCTTCTGGGGTATGAAGAAATAGGGCAAAGGCAAAATCGTCACTGTCTTCTGGGAAGACAAATGACATATCCCAAGATGTCTACCTAAACTGTGGCAAACGGGGTCACTGGAAGCGTGACTACCGTATGGACAAGGCAGACATGAAGGAAGTGAAGATGGGCAAGGCTCCGACTTCAGGTATATTTGTTATAAACATATCCACTACTAGTTTAAAATTAGATTTTGATACTGGATGTGGTACATACATATGTACTGATGTGCAGGATCTGCTGATTAGCAGGAGACTGGCTTCAGATGAGATCAACCCGCGAGTCAGAAACGGGACGAGAATCGCTGTTTTGGCTATGGCCTAAGTTTTGGAACTGCCCTTTGGGCATGTACTTAAATTAGGAAACTGTTATAATGTACCTAGTTTGACTAGAAATATTATCTCTATATCTAGTTTAACCCGTTGTGGGTATACATTTATGTTCCAGAACACTGGTGTTTTGTTTATAAAGATGATATTGAGATATTCACATTAGATGTGAATAACAACATCTATATTTTGAATATAAATGAATCTCAACATATAATTTGACAAACAAAAGGCTCAAACTGAATAAATCAGATGAGACTTATTTGTGGCATTGTTGTCTAGGACTCATTAACAACACTCGTATGTCTACACTTTCAAAGAGTGGATACTTGGACGGATTTGATCCTAATTCAAATGGTGTCTGCGAATCTTGTTTATTAGGCAAAGTGCCTTAAACACCTTTTACATGGTAAAAGCGTACGTGCCACCGATCTATTAGCCCTCATTCATGGTGACGTATGTGGGCCCATGTCTAGCTAGCCTAGAAGTGGATATGAATACTTTGTAACCTTTACAGATGTTGCATCACGTTGTGGTTATGTGTATCTTATGAAACACTAATCAGAAACTTTTGATAAATTCAAAGAGTTTCTAAACGAAGTAGAAAAACAAACCGGTAAAAGTATTAAAACATCACGGTTGGACCATGGGGGAAAATACATAAGCAATAAGTCTCTCGATTACTTGAAAGCGTATGGTATTCTTTCATAGTGGACTCCTCCCGGAACACCTCAATAGAGTGGTGTGTCTGAACGGAGAAACTGGACTTTGTTGGATATGGTTAGGTTAATAATGAGTCGCACTGAGCTACCAATTTCCTTCACGGGATACGCATTATACAGTGCAATACCTATTTTGAATAAGGTTCCGTCAAATTTTATTGGACATACTCCATATGAAATATGGACAGGTAAGAAACTGTGTTTCTCATTCCTGAAGATTTGGTAATGCTGGGCATATGTTTGGATGGTACCATACTAGAACCCAAATCGAATAAGTGCCTATTTGTAATTGGTTATCCTAGGGAAACCAATTCCACAACCCACAAGAGAACAAGGTATTTGTTGCTCTCCATACGATTTTCCTAAGAGGAATTACTATATACAGTGGTAAGTGGGAGGAAAGTAAAACTCGATGAAAATCGGAGTGATACTATTCCTGGCACCGAATTCCTTACGGAATATAAACAGTTCATCAGGGATGAGACTGTACCACAATCTTCTAATACAAAAGAACCGCGTAGGTCGGAGAGAGTTAGAAAACAACCTTAGAGGTATGAGTTTCTGATATCACCTCATGAAGATGTTAATCTTATTGAGGATTATAAACCGACTACGGATGCGAAAGTGATACAAGATATCGACTCTGCTTTATGGCAAAGTGCCATGAAGTTCGAAATGGATTCCATGTATATCAACCAAGTTTGGATACTGGTTGATGCACCAGAAGGCATTGTGCCTATTGGTGGTAAATGAGTCTTCATGGTGAAGACAGACATGGATGGCAACATACCAACGTACAAAACTAGGCTTGTAGGGAAAAGGGTATCGTCATCAACATGGTGTCGATTATGACGAAATTTTTTCACTTGTTGCCATGATTAAATCCATTCGGATAATGCTTGCTAATACTGCATAGTTCAATTATGAAATATGGCAAATGGACGTCAAAATCGCTTTCCTTAACGGAAACCTTTTGGAGGTTGTTTACAACACCCTGATGATTTTGTCGTACCATAATATGTAAACAAGGTTTGCAATTTAAACCGATCCATTTATGGATTGAAGCAAGCATTGCGTTCTTGGAACCAACGTTTTGATGAGATCATAATGGAATATGATTTCATTCAAAACGAAGATGATTCTTGTGTATATAAGAAGGCTAGTGGAAGCGCACTGACAATGATTGTGCTATACGTTGATGATGTATTATTTCTTGGAAATGACATTCCCATATTAAAATCGGTGAAAGCTTGGCTTTCATTAAAAAAATTCTTCACGGAATACTTGGGAGAGGCAACCTTTATTATAGGAATAAGGATCTACTGGGATATATCTAAAAGTTATTGGCACTCTCTGAGAACCCGTACATTAAAAGATATGTACGCGACCGGGTGTCTCATATGCTTTGAGCATGTGGAGTCACAATCAGGCCGATCCAGGTGATGGTCACTGGATTGATGTTAAGAACATCCTTGAGTATCTTAGACGAACTAAGGATGCATTCTTAAACCATGGAGAATGAGAACTTGAAATGACTAGATTCACTGTTGCAAGTTTCCAAACCGATAAAGACGATTGTAAGTCGCAATTAGGGTACGTATTTTGTTTGAACAACGGAACAATTAGCTGGAAATATTCAAAGCAAGATATTGTTGCCGATTCAACAATAAAAGCGGAATATATTGCTGCGGCTGATGCAGCAAAAGAAGCATTTTGGATCTATAAAAATTCCTAATTGGATTAGGATTAGTTCTGTTAGCAGCTGAGCTGGGCTACAGCACAGGCTAAAGAATTACGGTCTCATCAATGATCCAAGTATGTACTTCGACCATTTCATATGATCCATGAGATCATACATCGTGGCGATGTCAAGATCAATAGATCATTTCAGATGATAACCTTACAAATCCGCTGACGAAAGTGATATCTCAACATAAGCTTGAGCGACCCGTACATAGTTCAGGTGTAAGACACTTGAGTGATTGGCTATAGGCCAAGTGGGAGATTGTTGCACAATTATGACCCATAGTATCACTATTTTATAAAGGACGTGGTTTTCTTGTACAAAATTAACTATGTGACAAATGAAATTACTCTTTTATCATTTGTAATTGGATTACTTTGATATATAAATGATAAAAGGCCTTATGATTAGTTCCGGAATAATAAGATATGAGACAATATTAATCCACGAAAGGTTTAATCATTAAATATCCCTAGTCGTAGTATTATCGAGACTTGACATCGATAATGCGGAATAGGCTAGTATTGCACTTGTGCACGTTATGGAAGCGTAACGACATAGTTCTCATATATTTGGGTATTGGATACTCATGCAAGTGCAATAAGAGGTTCTGTTTGCCAATGGAACGGAAACAGCTTCGCTCTGGATAGACCCATCGAAATCCCATTGGTAGTATGACTATGTGTCTATAGGAATCCGAATCAGGGTAGGTGTATTTAGTCTTAACCTGAGACTTGCATCGCTAATACTTACGACAATCAGTATGCGTTGGTTTTGGTCGTCCGGGGCTTTAACAGGTTCTTTGTACGCCTCTTCTGAGTATACTGAGAATCGTAGTGTATTGGGTGTGATGTAAAGATAGAAGTATTACTTCAGTCATATGGAGATGATGATCACGCAGAGATATAGAACTAGTACTCTAAAGTACTGCAGTCATCGGGAAAGTATAACTAGGTCATGAATTTCCGATCAAAGAGACTAGTTGCCTGTGATCCGATATACGATTCGTACGGGACAGAAACAATTCAAGCCCCAGGCCTAGCATGTGACATCTGATACTGGATCGTAATACTCAATACTATGTATACTACGCCTGATAAAGATTATATATTCCTTTAAAGAATATTTCTGGAGAATTGGGTAGGCATGGTGCTTTGCTAGAAGCCAGCCATGTCTTGTAAATCGGTAAGAACGTGGTACCGGGTACGCACGTGTTCTGATAGTCCGATGACCGTATTTACTGCCAACATATCCAGGGATCTCTTGGGTCGCTTCCTGAAGATTCACCGATGAGATTTGACTCGAGAAAAATTAATATAGGATTAATTATGAGAGAGAATTAATCTGGGATTAATTATGACAATAATTAATCTGGGATTAATTAACAGAGAGAAAATTAATCTGGGATTAATTGCGTCAAGAATTTAATCTGGGATTAAATTCATCTAGAGGAGAGAACGCGATAAATTTGGAATTAATCGGCAAAATGAATATAATAGTGAAATTAGATTTTACTATTTAATTTATTTAAATGGGGTAAAATAATATATTAGATATATTAATTGAAATTAGATTTCAATGCGGAATTAAAATTGGATTTTAATTCGTGCGAACGAATTAATTTACAATTAATTCGTAAGCGACTTACGTAATAATTTTGCTAGGCATTATTATTTAATTAAATTGGATTTAATTATGTCGCAATGGAAAATTCGTTTAATTCGGAATTAAAACGAACCCGGGCCCGAGCGAAGTTGCGTGTTGGATTGTCTGACTTAAATTTGGAATTTAAAGTGGGGCCCACCAACTTACATCAATATGTTTGACATTTGATGGAATTTGGTAATGGTTGAGTGAAAAGTTTAGATTGCTTTTAAAACTCTCAAGCTAATTCCAACACACAAACTTAGTATATATTAATTTGGTCAACTTTGGAAGTGAGCACTAGTTACTATTCACAGCAAACACAAAACTCTCTCTTCTCTTCCAACTTTCCATTTGCCGAAACTTCAAGCTCTCTCCATGGAATTTTGTGGCAAAATTCTACAAAACTAGCACTTTAAAGAGACAAATGAAGGTTATAGGGAAACTAATCCTAGAGTTTGGAATTCAACTTGAAGGCTTGGAGATTCCATTACATCCTTGAAATACAAAGAAAAAGTTTTGAATCTCTACCAATCTTTGTGAGTATTTCCGCAACTCCTCTTTTATTCACACACGAATCACTCTTAAAGATCTTGTGGCATGTTCTAGGAACACTAACAGTTAGCACTCTCCTAGAGCTCGTACTGTGACAAACATGTACGCGACCTGGTGTCTCATATGCTTTAAGCATTTGAAGTCACTATCAGGCCGATCCAGGTGATGGTCACTGGATTGATGTAAAGAACATCCTTAAGTATCTTAGACGGACTAATGATGCTTTGTTAATATATGGAGAATGAGAACTTGAGGTGACTGGGTTCACCGTTGCAAGTTTCCAAACTGATAAAGACGACTGTAAGTCGCAATAAGGGTACATATTTTGTTTGAACAACGAAACAGTGAGTTGGAAATCTTCCAAGCAAGATATTGTTGCTGATTCAATAACAAAAGAGGAATACATTGCTGCAACTGAGGCATCAAAAGAAGCATTTTGGATCTATAAATTCCTAATTAGATTAGGAGTAATTCTGTTATCAGCTGAGCTAGGCTACAACGGAGGCTAAGGAACTACAGTCTAATCAATGATCCAAGTATTTACTTTGACGGTTTCATCAAATTCATAAGATCATACGTCATGTTGATGTCAAGATCGCATTAAATGACAACCTTGCATATCCGCTGGCGAAAGCGATATCTCAGCATAAGCATGAGTGACCCGTACATAATTCAGGTGTTGGACACTTGAGTGATTGGCTATAGGCCAAGTGGGAGATTGTTGGACAATTATGACCCATAGCATCACTATTTGTAAAAGACATTGTGTTCTTTGTACAAATTAACTATGTGACAAAGGAAATTGCTCTTTTATCATTTTGTAATTGGATTACTTGGATATATAAATGATAAAAATCCATATGATTAGTACCAGATTAATAAGATATGAGACAGTATTAATCCATGAAAGGTTTAATCATTAAATATCCCCAGTCGTAGTATTGTCGAGACTGGACATCGATAATGCGGAATAGACTAGTATTACACTTGTGCGCGTTATGGAAGCTTGACGGTATAGTTCTCATATATTTAAGTATTGGATACTTATGCAAGTGTGATAGGAGGTTCTGTTAGTCGTTGGACCGGGAACAACTTCGCTCTGGATAGACCCCTCGGAATCTCATTGGTAGTATGACTATGTGTCTATGGGAATCCGAATCAGGGTAGGTGTATATGGTCTTAACCTGAGACTTGCATTGCTAATACTTACGACAATCAGTATACTTTGGTTTTGGTCGTCCGGAGCTTCAAGAGGTTCTGTGTACGCCTCTTCTGGGTATACTGAGAATCGTAGTGTATTGGGTGTGATGTCAAGATGGAAATATCACTTCAGTCATATGGAGATGATGATCACATAGGATACATAACTAGTACTCTTAAATATTACAGCTATCGGGATAGTATGACTAGGTCATGATTATCCGATTACAGAGACTAGTTGCTAGTGATCGGATATGTGCTTCTTACGGGGCAGACACAATTCCAGCCTTAGGCCTAACATGTGACATCCGATAGTGGATCGTATTACGCAATACATTGTATACTATGCCTGATAAAGATTATATATTCGTCGTTGAATATTTCTGGAGAATTGGGTAGGCACGGTGCTTTGCTAGAAGCCAACCATGTCTTGTAAATCGGTAAGAATATGGTACCGGGTACGCGCGTGTTCGGATAGTCCGATGACCGTATTTACTGCCAACATATCCAGGGATCTATTGGGTCACTTTCCAAAGATTCATCGATGACATTTGACTGGAACAGAATTAATCTGGGATTAATTATGAGAGAGAAAATTAATGTAGGATTAATTGCGGCAAGAATTTATCTGGGATAAAATTCGAATAGAAGAGAGAACGCGATTAATTTGGAATTAATCGATTAAATAATATATTAGATATATTAATTGAAATCATATTGCAATACGGAATTAAAATTGGATTTTAATTCGGGCGAACGAATTAATTTGGAATTAATTCGTAAGCAAATTTTGTAATAATGTTGCTAGGCATTATTATTTAATTAAATTGGATTTAATTGCGTCGCAACGGAAAATTCGTTTAATCGGATTAAACGAACATGAGCCCAAAGTGTGTTGTCTAAGCCAACTTAAATTTTGAATTTAAGTAGTGGGACCCACTACCTCGCATCAATTGTCACCAAGTTGATGGAAGTAGATGGGAGAATTTATAGTAACTTGCTCAACACACTTTTCCTTTTCTTTTTTGAAAAGATATACACCTTTTGGAAGTTGACTTTTGGCATTAGTTTTAGAAACTAAAGATTATCAAAACACAACTTCTCTCTTCTTCCTCACATTGCCATGAGCCTCTCCCATGGAAAGAAAAATTTTGTTGCAAAATTTTCTTAAGCTAGCACTTAAATGAGTCTTGTGAGGTGATAGGGAAACTCACCATTGGGTTGAAAACATTTATCAAAGCTTGGAGCTTCCATCTTCAAAGAAAAGTTTTGAACTTCTCATCCAAATCAATGTAAGTTTTTTCCGCAAACTTTCTTGATTATTCACACACTAGAATCATGTTTAGGATCATTGGGCAAGTCTTAGAGACACTAACAGTGAGATCCCACAAGCAATACCCCTTTACTCCATCAGCATAACCCAGGAAAATATATTTTCTAGATTTTGGATCTAGATTTATTCTTTCTTGAGCGTTGTATATGACGTACACAGGACAACCAAAAATTTGCAGAGATGAGTAATCAGGTGGCTTTCTGCTCCATATCTCCATCGGTGTCTTCAAATCATTGGCAGTTGATGAATATCTATTTCTAACATAACATGCTATATGAACTGCTTCTGTCCAAAAATACTTTGGTAGACTAGCTGTTCTGGGCATAGCTCTTACTCGTTCCAGCAGCGTTCTATTCATCATTTCTGCCACCCTATTTATTGAGGAGTATAAGGTGCAATAGTTTGAATTTTGATGCCTTCTTACTGACAATATGCATCAAAATCCTTGCTATAATATTCTTCTCCATTATCTATCCTTAAACACTTGATTCTCCTTCCAGTTTCAACTTCAATTTGTGCTTTGAAGTTTCTAAAAACTGGCATCACATCTGACTTGTTTTTGATTGGGTACACCCAACATCTTATAGAAAAGTTGTCAATAAATGATACAAAATATTTTGCTTTCCCCAGAGATTGAACCGGTGCTTCCCAAAGATCAGAGTGAATCAACTCTAAAATGGTTTTACTCCGGGCACTTGACTTGCTGAATTTTAATCTGTTTTACTTACTTGTGACACAATGCTCACAAAACGGTAGACTAATTGCTTTCAAGTCTGTGAGTAGCTTTTGATTGACGAGAATCTTCATTCCCTGTTCTGACATGTGGCTTAGTTTCTGGTGCCACAACATAGAAGCTTCCTCTCCAGAATCCAGTGATGCTACTGATGCAGTTGCTTCCTGAATCGAGTCTTCCAATAGCATATACAAGTTTGCTAAGATCTTTTCAGCTTTCAAGATAGTAAGTGCTCCTTTCACCATTTTTAATACCCTGTTTTCAACAACGGTCTTGTATCCGAGGTTATCTAACTGTCCAACTGACAGAAGATTTTTCTTTATTCCCACAACATGTCGAACATCTTGTACAGTGCGAATAATACCATCGTACATCTTTATTTTAATAGCTCTAATCCCAACAATTTTCAAGGTATGATCATTGCCTAGAAAAACCGATCCTCCAGAGACAGATTCTTAATGACAAAACCATTCTCTCCTAGAGGTCATATGCCATGTTACTGCAGAATCAACCAGTCATGCATCACTTAGCTGTTTTATGCTATCATTGGACACCATTGCTACTTCATTGTAAAGTGCGCCACCTTCTTCAGAAGTACTTGCAACACATCCCCGAGATTTCGTTGCAACATGAGATTTTTCTCCACTATTCTTCATATTCCAACAATCTTCTTTGACGTGCCCTTTCTTGCCACAGTTGTAGCACTTAACATTCTTCTTACTTCTTGATTTCGATCTGCCATGGTTTTGACTCCTACTCGAGCCACGTTCTGTTGATCTCCCTCTTGTCATCGCCAATACTTCCACTTGTTGAGAACTGGATGACCTGTCTTCCTTATTTTTGCGCCTAAACTATTCTTCCAGAGCAGCAGCTGTAATTTCATCAAAGACTAGATTACCAGTGACAATATTACTTGTCAAGTTGATGATAAGTTGATCATACGAATTAGGCAGACTTTGAAGTATAATCTTCGCACGTTCATTTGTTGATATACTATAATCCAACACAATGAGTTGAGAAAATAGTGTATTCAAGTTGTTGATGTGATCTGTCATGGATGTGGACTCATCCATTCGAAGAGTGTAAAGTCTCATTTTCAAGAAGATCTTATTGTGTAGTGACTTGACCTCGTACAATTTGGTAAGTGCATCCCAAATCTCTTTTGTAATCATCTTCTCTGCAACACTGGATAACACAGAATCTGCTAAGGCTAGATGTAAGTTGCCTATAGCGTTGTCATCCATATCATTCCATATTTCATCAGTCATTCCACCTGGTCTCTCACCAATTGCCGCCAAGCAATTGTCTTTTCTCAAGATTGCTTTTATTTTAAGTTTCCATAAGGAAAAGTTGCTTCATTTGAACTTCTCAATTTCGAACTTTTCTGCCATGTTTCTGATGACGATCAGCTTCTCACTTGAACCAGCTTTTTACTATTTCACCGCGAATAGTACTGTATACGGAAATAGTATCATATACGTGAATAGTAACATATATGTGAATATTATTATACCGTATATGTGAATAGTCTCCGTGAACAGTAACCCTGAACCTAAAGCGATGATACCATTGTTAGGGGATCGTGGGCTGAAGCTGGCAAGCAAGTAAAGTGAAATTGAGACTCATGAGGCATTGCCTACCATATAACAAATAATTAGGAGGCTTAGCCTACCAGATAACAATACAATAATAATTAAGAGGCTTAGCCTACCATAAATATTATCAATAAAATAAAACATTGTGACACAGATTTAACGTGGTAAAACCCTCAATGTGGGGGAAATATCCACAGGCAAAAGTAGAAGGATTTCACTATGGTGGAAAGAATTTTACAATCTCTCTCTAAACTTAAGGAGTGAACAATCTCACACTCTTTTAGAATAGGAGAACAACTCTCTCACAAACTCTTGAGAAGAAATTATATTTTCTCTCTTAGAATTGGTTGAGAATGAGATGAAGAAAATAATAAAATGAAGCATCTATTTATAAGTATGAAATTCACTATGCAAATAGTGAATTCTAATTTTTAATTATTTTCTTTTAAGCATGTGGGACCCATCCAAAATATTTAATTAATTTCATTTTAATCATTGCACCGAGGTGCAATGATTCCTCACAAACCAACAATATCATGTTATCTATGTAACAATCTAATAATTTTATTATCACGCGTGCTAAAATATTAAAAAATAAATATTAAATCATATATGTTATTTATTAATTTTTTTAATTATACCACATCATTCATATCTCAGTTACATAAAAAAAATTACTCTAAAATTCGAAAAGTGAAATCAATATGTTGCTAACGGAATCCGTTACTGATGGCATAAAATATACAAAGAAAGAAAGCAATACAGAATCCTAAGGAAGTAGGATAACCAGTGGCGGAGCCACTTGAGGACCAGTGGGGCAGTTGCCCCCACTGGTCCCACTAGTTTTTTTTTTTTTTTTAAATTATGTGTATATATATATTTATATTAGAAAATATAATTAATTAAACAATACACATAAATAAATTATTTTTTAAATAAAAATAAAAATATTTATTGATATATTTATAGTGATTCTTTTACTAAAACACGTCGTGTATAGTTGTTATGTATAAAATATTCACATATTAATATTAATATAATTATTTTGTATATATTTTTTTGTATATTTATTTTTTATTTATAGCTGTTCAAAGCACAAATGTTGAGTTTTAACACTAGGCTTTCAATAATTTAATTAAAAAAGTGATTAAATCTATAATAAATTAGCGGAAATTTAATATATAATAAACTACATAAACTTAAAATACATAATTTTAAAAATAATTTCTTACTAAAATTTTTAGGGTAAATTTGTATTTTTATAAATTATGAATAAAAATATAATTCTGAAAATTTTGGGTTAATATATAAGTTTAGAAACTAAGGGTTATTTCATAATTTTCAAAAGTATATGGATCATCTTGTAATTTCAAAAAATATGTATGAATTCATTATATATTATTTTGGTAAGAAAAAAATTTTGCCCCCACTGATTGAAATTTCTGGATACGCCACTGAGGATAACAACTCAAAATCCTAATCCTATATAAAAACCTTGATACAACAAATCACTTATAAGGCAAGTAATTATAATTATGCCAAAATATGCAATATCATACCAAAATATACAATATACGCACTATAAAAATTAGAAGAGGAGATAAACTGATCTCACGCGTCTTCACCTTTTCCATCTTTATTATTTTTCTCTATCTAAGGTATAAAAAAAAAACATGATGATGATTAATAATTTAATTTATTTATAATTTTATGTAAAAAGTCATGATACATGCATGACATTATTCCAAACTTCTATCAGTTAAAAAAAAATATTGGTCATAAATTAAAACTAAAATTTAGTACAAGGACATTCACTTTCTCAACATCAATAATATATTTATCTAGTTTAAATGATTTTATTTCAATTTTTGACTATTTTACTACAATTACATGATAGAAGCATTAGAAAAATGTTTTTTTCCCCTCAAGTGATGTAGCTTGATGGTGTAGGACTCATGATTTAACCTTCAGGTTATGGGTTCGAATTCGGGCAATGTATTTTTTGTAAGAATTCGGGACAGCTGGGGATTTTATCTGATCCATTTAAACCTGAAAAGATTAATTTGGCGGCGGAATTCCAACAGAAAAAAAATCATCAGAAAGGCTCCTCTGTATAATTTATGACGACATATCCCACTAAATAAAATTTGGATATATTAGACTCATATTAACTAGAATATCTGCTATCATATGCACCAAGTGTAAATGTGTAATAGACTTATGAGATTAATTAACTTATAATACACTGTAAAATAATAAAACTTTTTTTTTTATTATAAGTAAAACCGTGGCAAGTCAACTATCAAGCCACTTACTACCGGATAATACCGGTCACCTAGGCTAAACCCATCATAAAATCAGTTGGCCTGGCCAGTACACAAACACAAGTCTGAACTCTCCCCGCCATTTTTTCCGTTTTCAGTTACAAAAAAACACAGAGCCAAATAAATGGTCCGAGCGTCACCAGAACACGGCTCCGGCTCACCAAAGCGGCTAACAATCAGATTCTTC
>SKCR01010365.1:0-22714 GCA_019454045.1 Zanthoxylum bungeanum | reverse complement strand
TACTACCGTCCATTCGGAATCGACTACGGAATTTACGTCCGGGTTTCCATCCGATATACCACAAAAGGGAACACATATCCCGCTCATCCAACAATCACATCATGCTTCAAACGACTCTCATGCAATTATATATCAAAATAAATAAAACAAAAATAAAGAAGAAGTAAAAAGGTGCCCTCAGGTCTAACCTCTTTTGTCGTCTAAGAAAGGGCGTTACACGTCCGTTGGAAGGGAGATTGATCCGATGCTTTTCCAATTCGTCTACTCAACGTTTTCCCTCGTTGTTTTGATGCTTGGGCTGCTGTTTTAAGTCCGTTTCGCTGCTGTTTCACTGCTCCGTTTCAGGTCACTGTTTTGGTCGTTTAGTGGACTGTTTTGGGTGATTTTGAAGGCTTAGGGGGTGCGTTTGTAAGGATTTTTTAGGGAAACTTTATGGAGGTTTTTGGGATGGTGTTTAGGTGATTTTAGGACTGTTTTGTGGGCTAAGGACGCAACAAAAACTGACAAGAACAGAAGGTGAACTGCGGCAGTTCATAGGTGCAGTGGGGTGTTTTCAGGGACTGGTTTGGGCGCTGATTTGGAGCTGCTTTTGGGGGGTCTTTTGTGCGACTTTGGGGCTGTATTTGAGGCTTATTTTGGTGTGTTTTAGGGCTGTGAATGGTGGCTGGAACTCGGCAATGGAGGGCTGTGTTTTTTAGGGCATTATACAGCAGTGAATGGAGGCAGTGAGGGTCTTGGCGTGAAGGGTGAAATTGGCTTGAAGGGGCAGATGGTGTGCTTATGGAATGGCTTACGTGAGGGCAGTGTTGTGGCTTTTGTGAAAGGGGTAATTGAAGGCAAATGGAGCCGTGGATGTGTGAGGCTAGTAGCTTTGTTGCTTCGTGAATTGGCTGGTCAAGGCAGGTGGCTTTGAGTGATGCTGTGGAATGTGGGGCAGATGCGTGGAAGGTAGTCAATTAATATGTGAATGGGCTGGCTATTTGTGGGCCGTGAGAAGGCTAGAGGGCTGAAGACTTGTGGACTGTGAAGGGCTTGTGCAGTTCTTTTGGGATTTATGGGGGCAGAGGATGTTAAGGCTTGTGAGAGCTGTTAAACGTTTGTGGCCTTTTTGTGGAGCGTGGATGGCTGCGAGTAGAGGGCTAGGCGTGGACGTGAATTAGGGGCTGTGATGGGGTATTTCACGTGCAGTTTTGGGCAGAAAACCGGATGGTGTAGGCCATATATGAGGCTGTTTGTGACGTTGAGGGGAGTATTGTGTGATTCGGCGTTGAAGGTTATATGGCTTTGAAGAGGGCAGATGGCCTGTGGAATTGATTTGTGGCGTTGAAAGGTTTGCCTTGTGTGCACTGAATTGTGGCGTGCAACTGTGTGGCTGTTGTGGCTTTTAATGAGGTGTTTAGGGCAGTAGCGTGGAGACGTGAAGGGAGCTTATGTGTTGAATTAACATGGGGAGTTGTGGACGTGGCTGCTGAATGAAGGAGGGCTTGCGTGAGGTGTTGAGAGAAGAGGGGACGTGACTTAGGGTTTCATTTGTGTCTGGTACGGGTGTGATGGAGAGAAGCGTCAAGGCGTTGATTTATCTTTTGTGGCTTGCTTGTGTTGTGGGCTGAGTGTTTGTCATGTGTTGGTGGAGTGGTGAGAGGAGAGAAGATGTATGGTGTTGTTTAGGTTTTCATGGCTGTCGTTCGTGGCTTTGAGGCTTGCTGTGTGCCGTGTTTTGTTGATGCGCTGAATGGAGTTACTTTGTACGTTGAAGGTTGTGGGGACGTGTGGAGTGCTGCTTTGTTTGTTGGACGTGTGGCTCGTGAGGGGCAGTTTGCTAATGGAGCAAAGTGGTGTTATGGTTGAGGTCTGTTTAAGGGCAGGAAGTGGGCTGGTTCGTGTTGAATGAACTGTGGCTGAGGGCAGTTGAGTGTAGATAAAGGCTGTGAGGGTGACGAGGCATGAAGAATTTGGTGAAGCAGTTTGTTTAGTTGGTCAGTGGCTCTGTTGTGGAGGGTTTCTATGCCGTGAATGACTAGGTTTGTGAGGGACTGTGCGTGATGAAGGAAAGTGCAAGGGCTGTTAGTTAGGGTTTGAGGGGCTGTGAGTGTGGCTTTAGGGTTTTAGTTTTAGTTTTTTTTTTCTTTTGGTCACTGCCGTGGAGATTAGAGACGAGAGAGAGAGAGGGGGAGTTGTCGAAGGTTTATTGGTTTTGTGGTGAGAGGGAAGAAGAGGCCGTGAGTGGAGAGAGGCTTTAGGGTTTCTTTATATAGTGGTGAGCTAGGTTTAGGATTTTCTTGGAAATGATCTATTTAATTTTGGAATTAGAATTCATTTAGATTTTAATTTAATTGGTTTAATTTGATTTTAATTTAATTTGTGACGTGTATTTTAAATGTTTTAATTATTTAATTTGTGAGATGTGTTTAAATGTTTTTAATTAATTTTTGATGTGATTTAATGGGTTTGGTGTGTTTTAAAACAGAGGTCCAACAAGCGAACCCGAAGCGAAACAACGAGGTTAAATCCAACAAAAATTCCATTTTCCAACTTTACCCTTCCAACGTCTGTTTCCCGCGACTTTCATGACTAAAGAGGTAGTTGCCTCCATACGAGACTCATCATTGGGCTAATGTGTAAAAATGCAATGCCTACAGTCGCCCCCACTTTGATGGGACTTGTGCAGTGTGTGACAATGACAATCCTATCAAAGTACGTGCAATGCATTTTCACTTACCTGGCTCGCCAGCTGCCACCTGACTTGCCTGCTGCGTTGAGTTGAGTTGATCTGGTTGTACCATTTTCGGTATGTTAAACCTCATTTCCGAGGTATTGCTGAAGTGATGACTGTCCATTTTCGAACTGTGCTCCATTTTCGGAGTGCCATTTTTCGGCGACTGATGAGATAATGGTCCATTTTCGAACCGTGCTCCATTTTCGGAGTGCCATTTTCGGCGAGATATGATAATGGTCCATTTTCGAACCGTGCTCCATTTTCGGAGTGCCATTTTCGGCGACTGATGAGATAATGGTCCATTTTCGAACCATGCTCCATTTTCGGAGTGCCAATTTCGGCGAGCTGATGAGATAATGGTCCATTTCCGAACCGTGCTCCATTTTCGGAGTGCCATTTTCGGCGAGCTGATGAGATAATGGTCCATTTCCGAACCGTTGCTGATGAGAGATAGTCCATTTCCGAACCATGACTGATATGAGAGTGGTCCATTTCCGAACCATTGCTGATATGAGAGTGGTCCATTTCCAAACCGTTGCTTATGAGAGATAGTCCATTTCCGAATCGTTGCTGATGAGAGATAGTCCATTTCCGAACCATGACTGATATGAGAGTGGTCCATTTCCGAACCATGAATGATATAAGAGTGGTCCATTTCCGAACCGTTGCTGATGAGAGATAGTCCATTTCCGAACCGTTGCTGATAAGAGAGAGGTCCATTTCTGAACCGTTGCTGGTGAGAGATAGTCCATTTTCGAACCATGACTGATATGAGAGGGGTCCATTTCCGAACCCTTGCTGATGAGAGATAGTCCATTTTCGAACCATGACTGATATGAGAGGGGTCCATTTCCGAACCATTACTGATGAGAGATAGTCCATTTCCGAACCATTACTGATATGAGAGTGGTCCATTTTCGAACCGATTTGATTATGTAGTAGATATGGTGGCGAGGCGCCTCGACCTCTGGGCTTTGTTCCCGAACCACCGAATGTGAACTGTGATGATGATGCAGTGGGCCCTCGACCCTAGGACGCATCCCGGAACTGCAACCGACAACGGGGGCACCTCGACCCTGGGCACCTCGACCCAATACCGCTGACAATAGGGACCTCGCCCTCAATATGATGATGTAGTGGGCACCTCGACCCTGGGACGCATCCCGGAACTACAACTGACAACGGGGGCACCTCGACCCTGGGCACCTCGACCCAACACCGCTAACAATAGGGACATCGCCCTCAAACTGATGATGTAGTGGGCAACTCGACCCTGGGACGAATCCCGGAACTACAACCGACAACGGGGGCACCTCAACCCAACACCGATGACAATAGGGACTTCGCACTCAATATGATGATGTAGTGGGCACTTCGACCCTGAACTGATACTGACATGGGCCTCGCCCCCAGACTGATGTGGGCCTCGCCCCGGCCCTATACTGATGTGGGCCTCGCCCCAAAACTGATACTGATGTGGGCCTCGCCCCTGAACTGATACTGACGTGGGCCTTGCCCCTGAACTGATACTGATGTGGGCCTCGCCCTAGACTAATACTGATGTGGGCCTCGCCCTCAACTGATACTGACGTGGGCCTCGCCCCAGACTGATATTGATATGGGCCTCACCCTCAATCTGATACTGATATGGGCGTCGCCCCTATGTTGATACTGATATGGCCCTCGCCCTCAAAGTGCCATACCCGGCAAGACCGATTCTGATGCTAATGTGGGCCTCGCCCCCAGAGTGCCATACCCGGCAAGACTGATTCTGATGTCTCCATACCCGGAGTGTCGTACCTGGCCAAACTGATCTAATGTCTCCATACCCGGACCGCCATACCCGGTAAAACTGATACTGATGATGACGTGGGCCTCACCCCCAGAGTACTATACCCGGCAGAACCGATGATGTATCTCCATACCCGGAGTGCCATACCTGGCAGAACCGATGCTGTATCTCCATACCCTGAGTGCCATACCCGACAGAACCGATGTTGTATCTCCATACCCGGATTGCCATACCCGACAGAACTGATGTTGGTAATGATGTGGGCCTCGCCCCCAGAGTGCTATACCCGGTAAGACTAATACTGATAGTTAATGTGGGCCTCGCCCCCAGATTGCCATGCCCGGCAAGACTGATACTGATGCTGATGTAATGGTTCATTCCCGAACTGTGCTGTATGAGATGGTCTATTCCTGAACCGTTATTGTGAGGTGGTCCATTATCGAAACGTGCTCCATCCTCTGAGTGCCATTCCTGACTTGTTCATTCCCGAACCTTATTCCATTCTCGGATTTTCATCCTTGGCATTTTCATTCTCGAACTCTACTCCATTCTCGGATTACCATTCTTGGCTTGTTCATTCTCGAACCTTGTTCCATTCTCAGATTGCCATTCTTGGATTGTTCATTCCCGAACCTGTGCTCCATCATCGGAGTGCCATTCCCGACTTTTTGATGATGTGTGGGTCTCAACCTTGGTACTCATCCCCAAATCTGCTGGTGAAGTCGGCCGTGTCCTTGGATTCATTCCCGAAACTCTGATAATGTGGGCCTCGACCTTGGGATTCATTCCAAATTCTGACGATGTGGGCCTCAGCCCTAGGATTCATTCCTGGATTCATTCCAAAACTCTGACGATGTGGGCCTCGGCCCTGGGATTCATTCCAAAAACTCTGCTGATGTGGGCCTCGGCCATGGGATTCATTCCCTGGATTCATTCCAAATTCTGCTGATGTGGGCCTCAGCCTTGGGATTCAATCCCTGGATTCAGGCCCTGGGATTCATTCCAAATTCTGCTGATGTGGGCCTCGGCCTTGGGATTCATTCCAAAAACTCTGCTGATGTGGACCTCGGCCCTGGGATTCATTCCCTGGATTCATTCCAAATTTTGCTGATGTGGGCCTCGGCCTTGGGATTCATTCCCTGAATTCAGGCCCTGGGATTCATTCCCTGGATTCATTCCAAATTCTGCTGATGTGGGCCTCGGCCTTGGGATTCATTCCAAAAACTCTGCTGATGTGGGCCTCGGCCCTGGGATTCATTCCCTGGATTCATTCCAAATTCTGACGATGTGGGCCTCGGCCCTGGGATTCATTCCCTGGTTTCATTCCAAATCTCATGCTGACGTGGGCCTCAACCCTGTGATTCATTCCCGATGCTGCTGATAATATGGGCCTCGACCCTAAGTTGATACCGATGTGGGCCTCGCCCCAAACTAATACTGATGTGGGCCTCGCCCCCAGACTGATACTGATGTGGGCCTCGCCCCCAGACTGATACTGATGTGGGCCTCAACCCTGGGATTCATCCCAAAAACTGAAACTGATATGGGCCTCAACCTTGGGATTCATCCCAAAACTGAAACTGATATGGGCCTCAACCCCAAGTCAATACTGATGTGGGTCTCGCCCCAAACTGATACTGATGTGGGCCTCGCCCCTATACTGAAACTGATTCATTTCTGAAACTGATGCTGATTCATTCTTGAAACTGTTGCTGTTTCTGATTGGCTTGACTTTGCAGCTTTCTCTTTTCTTTTTTTGAAACCTGTGAATTCAAAACAAAACAAACACAAAAGAATGTAAAATATGTTACGTGTATGCATGCATGCATGAATGAATTTCCTATTCCGCTGGGTTAGGTCTTCCCCAAATTCTCCAAGTGATTGTTCGGTCTTCTCTCTGGTCTCAGGGCTCAATTTCTTATTATTCTTCTTATTCACGGGGTGGTAGACTGGTCGCTCCCAGTCTTAATTTAGCTTTCTGCTCTCTGCTGTTTGCACTTGGTCAAGATGAACCACATAGTGGGGCCTTCCATACCATCATACTATATTACATGCTATGAAATAGTCTCAATAGTTATACATATTACTGTCCTCAAGTAATGCCCAGTAATGAAACCAGAGAACATTCAAAACATTCGATGCAACTCAAATCCAAGTCTTTGAATAAATGATCTAAGCCAGACTCACAGTGTGTGTGTGCAAAGGTTCTTTCACAGCTTAATCCTTAGGTAAGCTAACTCGATGATTTTGTTTCAAAAATCGGGATCGATGGGTCAAACCAACCTAGATATCTCAATTATGCCTGCAATTGCTTTTCAGTGCTCAATGTGGTATGGTTTTATTTCTTTTCATTTGTCTCTTTTTTTTTTTTCATTTTGAACTTCATTTTTTTTCTCTTTTTTTTTTCAACACACCTACCCTTTAAGGTAGCATTTCTCCTCATGGTGGTCCTAATACTCGCCCATGGGTAGCTTCACGCTTATCGGTTATAGGTGGTTCAATTTTTTTCTTTAGAGATTTTTCTTACATTTTCAACCATACCACACATCATAACATAAGCAAATCAAGATAGACATCTAAGCAAACGGTCATTCACCGACCTACAATTTCTTAACCTAGTCACTTTGCCAACTACTCAGGTTTTCACTGCTAAGAACCATAATCAAGTGCTTACGAGTCTAACATAGATCAATCACTCAAAGTATCAGATAAAAGCACGTCAAGAGTTTATCGTTTCTAAGGTTTCGCCCTAAAGCAATCAATTTCATCATTGAACTTATGTCTAACTATCAAGGACTAAAAACAAACAAATTTTTCTTTTCTTTTCTTTTCTTTTCTTTTCTTTTTCTTTTCTTTTTTCTTTTTTTTTTCTTTTTTTGAAGGCCCCCCAATGGTCTTTCTATCATTATCGTAAGGTTTTCTATTTCTCGATTTCATTTTCCTCGCTATCCATGTTTGCTAAACTCTTCTTTGACAATTCTTCTTTTATCTCTAACCCAACGGATATCTATGATGGCTTTTAAGACACAGACGGTTAACATGATGCATATATGCGTGAGATGCATGGGACATATGAGATATAATATACATGTGGTTATCAAAAGCATAAAGGGGCAACTTCTATAGGATATACAACTATCGTTCTCATGCGGGTTTATGACAATGCCTTTGATTGAACTCCCTCAACCCACTATAGAAACGGTCAACTAAATCACAAATTATACACATCACAAGACATGATTTCGGGGCCGATTCTCTATCCCCAAGTGAGTCGCCAGACTGTGGGAACACAGAAATCGGCGACGCTGTTCTAGGCTCGCGGCCTAGTTGGGAGTACGAAATAACATGGAGTCGCCACCCGGTGTGAACCGGGACAAAGATTTAAGGCCGCACTCACCCCTCGCAAGGGAAGACCTCAAACCGTTGGGTTCGGAATGATCCCTTACTTATGTCACTTGTGATGATATAATTTGTGCAATAAACTAACCGAATCTATTCAACATTCATGCTCAATGGTACTTAGATCTAACATACTTTCATCCAAATAACTCCACGCAATGTAACACAACAAGCATATTGAACCGTTAAATCAACATGTATAAATCATTACCCAAACGCATCATAAACTAAGAACATGCATAATGAACAACCTAAACATGCTTTAACAAATAAATAACAAACTAAATTAAACCATGCTTTAAATAATAAACAAATAACCTAAAGACTATAGCATGCTCAAATATAAATTTGGATGAGACGAGATACGTGTATCTTAAGTGGTACGTGGCATTGTATCCCGAGTGCAGACCATACTACCGTCCATTCGGAATCGACTATGGAATTTACGTCCGGGTTTCCATCCGATATACCACAAAAGGGAACACATATCCCGCTCATCCAACAATCACATCATGCTTCAAACGACTCTCATGAAATTATATATCAAAATAAATAAAACAAAAATAAAGAAGATAAGTAAAAAGGTGCCCTCAGGTCTAACCTCTTTTGTCGTCTAAGAAAGGGCGTTACCCGTCCGTTGGAAGGGAGATTGATCCGATGCTTTTCCAATTCGTCTACTCAACATTTTCCCTCGTTGTTTTGATGCTTGGGCTGCTGTTTTAAGTCCGTTTCGCTGCTGTTTCACTGCTCCGTTTCAGGTCACTGTTTTGGTCGTTTAGTGGACTGTTTTGGGTGATTTTGAAGGCTTAGGGGGGTGCGTTGTAAGGATTTTTTAGGGAAACTTTATGGAGGTTTTTGGGATGGTGTTTAGGTGATTTTAGGACTGTTTTGTGGGCTAAGGACGCAACAAAAACTGACCAGAACAGAAGGTGAACTGCGGCAGTTCATAGGTGCAGTGGGGTGTTTTCAGGGACTGGTTTGGGCGCTGATTTGGAGCTGCTTTTGGGGGGTCTTTTGTGCGACTTTGGGGCTGTATTTGAGGCTTATTTGGTTGTGTGTTTTAGGGCTGTGAATGGTGGCTGGAACTCGGCAATGGAGGGCTGTGTTTTTTAGGGCAGTATACAGCAGTGAATGGAGGCAGTGAGGGTCTTGGCGTGAAGGGTGAAATTGGCTTGAAGGGGCAGATGGTGTGCTTATGGAATGGCTTACGTGAGGGCAGTGTTGTGGCTTTTGTGAAAGGGGTAATTGAAGGCAAAGGGAGCCGTGGATGCGTGAGGCTAGTAGCTTTGTTGCTTCGTGAATTGGCTGGTCAAGGCAGGTGGCTTTGAGTGATGCTGTGGAATGTGGGGCAGATGCGTGGAAGGTAGTCAATAATATGTGAATGGGCTGGCTATTTGTGGGCCGTGAGAAGGCTAGAGGGCTGAAGACTTGTGGACTGTGAAGGGCTTGTGCAGTTCTTTTGGGATTTATGGGGGCAGAGGATGTTAAGGCTTGTGAGAGCTGTTAAACGTTTGTGGCCTTTTTGTGGAGCGTGGATGGCTGCGAGTAGAGGGCTAGGCGTGGACGTGAATTAGGGGCTGTGATGGGGTATTTTCACGTGCAGTTTTGGGCAGAAAACCGGATGGTGTAGGCCATATATGAGGCTGTTTGTGACGTTGAGGGGAGTATTGTGTGATTCGGCGTTGAAGGTTATATGGCTTTGAAGAGGGCAGATGGCCTGTGGAATTGATTTGTGGCGTTGAAAGGTTTGCCTTGTGTGCACTGAATTGTGGCGTGCAACTGTGTGGCTGTTGTGGCTTTTAATGAGGTGTTTAGGGCAGTAGCGTGGAGACGTGAAGGGAGCTTATGTGTTGAATTAACATGGGGAGTTGTGGACGTGGCTGCTGAATGAAGGAGGGCTTGCGTGAGGTGTTGAGAGAAGAGGGGACGTGACTTAGGGTTTCATTTGTGTCTGGTGCGGGTGTGATGGAGAGAAGCGTCAAGGCGTTGATTTATCTTTTGTGGCTTGCTTGTGTTGTGGGCTGAGTGTTTGTCATGTGTTGGTGGAGTGGTGAGAGGAGAGAGGAGAGAAGATGTATGGTGTTGTTTAGGTTTTCATGGCTGTCGTCGTTTTGGCTTTGAGGCTTGCTGTGTGCCGTGTTTTGTTGATGCGCTGAATGGAGTTACTTTGTACGTTGAAGGTTGTGGGGACGTGTGGAGTGCTGCTTTGTTTGTTGGACGTGTGGCTCGTGAGGGGCAGTTTGCTAATGGAGCAAAGTGGTGTTATGGTTGAGGTCTGTTTAAGGGCAGGAAGTGGGCTGGTTCGTGTTGAATGAACTGTGGCTGAGGGCAGTTGAGTGTAGCTAAAGGCTGTGAGGGTGACGAGGCGTGAAGAATTTGGTGAAGCAGTTTGTTTAGTTGGTCAGTGGCTCTGTTGTGGAGGGTTTCTATGCCGTGAATGACTAGGTTTGTGAGGGACTGTGCGTGATGAAGGAAAGTGCAAGGGCTGTTAGTTAGGGTTTGAGGGGCTGTGAGTGTGACTTTAGGGTTTTAGTTTTAGTTTTTTTTTTCTTTTGGTCACTGCCGTGGAGATTAGAGACGAGAGAGAGAGAGGGGGAGTTGTCGAAGGTTTATTGGTTTTGTGGTGAGAGGGAAGAAGAGGCCGTGAGTGGAGAGAGGCTTTAGGGTTTCTTTATATAGTGGTGAGCTAGGTTTAGGATTTTCTTGGAAATGATCTATTTAATTTTGGAATTAGAATTCATTTAGATTTTAATTTAATTGTTTTTAATTTGATTTTAATTTAATTTGTGACGTGTATTTTAAATGTTTTAATTATTTAATTTGTGAGATGTGTTTTAAATGTTTTAATTAATTTTTGATGTGATTTAATGGGTTTGGTGTGTTTTAAAACAGAGGTCCAACAAGCGAACCCGAAGCGAAACAACGAGGTTAAATCCAACAAAAATTCCATTTTCCAACTTTACCCTTCCAACGTCTGTTTCCCGCGACTTTCATGACTAAAGAGGTAGTTGCCTCCATACGAGACTCATCATTGGGCTAATGTGTAAAAATGCAATGCCTACACATAGTTTAGCGAGATTATCCGTGGTCATCATAATTAATGAGTGGGTGAATTACGGACACGAAATTGGATTTCGTGATGGATAAACCTAAACTTAGAGAGTCTCATAATATGAAGTGTACTCGTTGAGCACTTGTGCAACGCCTTATGAATAATACAGATTATTCATAATATTTCACCGAATTAAATGAGTTAATTCAAATCGTTTAAATGGTTAAACGAAAACACATACATAATGGGCATTTTTGGTCAATCGTAATTATTGTGTATTTGTATTTGATACATAATTTTATTAGATACACATTAATTAATTGTCAAATGAGACTTTGACACATGTCATTAATATATGTATTTGTTATTTAATGTAAATAAAATACATATATAATAATAATTAAATTAATTAATTATTTAGATATTTAAATGTTAAATATTTGAATAATTAAATGATATTCTTTTTCATAATTGTTATGAAAAATATTTAATTATTATTGGTTACATGTGGCATATTTTAATTAAGCTTAATGTGTGCAAATTTGATTTGCTAACATAAAGCTTGATTTATTTAATTGTATTAAATTGGTAAATTGATAAAATTGCCCTTCCTAAGTCGACAGTGAGACTTTTTTTTAAGTAAAAAATTTTTTCTTTTCCCTTCAAGGGAAGCCATAACCGAAAACCTCCATTAAAATAGCTCTCAAATTTTTTATTTGAAGAAACAAAAAGAAGAAAGTGAAGAAATCAAGAAAAAGCTTAAGGAAAGTTGAAGATTAAGAGGTAATCTTTAATATTCTTAAGTTTAGAAAATTAGTTTATTGTTCTGGAGTTACTAGAATAGTTCTAGGATTCTTTACTTCTTAGAAATTGGGGCTTTTTGATTTAAAGGATGGATTTGGAGGCTTATTGCATGTGTAGTTGAATTGAAAAATATTATTATAATATTTTTTCAATTTGATCATTTGATGATATGTTTCCATTATAGAGTGTATGACCACTCTTGTAATACCTAGAATTTTTATTGGGTGCTTCATTAGTGGTGGCTTGGATTGGAGTTGTGAATAATGTGATTAATGTTGAGAAAGTTGGATTAAAGCATGAAAAATTGATATTTTTGCCTTCTGGATCAGATCTGGAAAAAATATTTTTATGGTGATGAAAATTATGTTATATAAATATATTAGATGTGTTTTGGGTGTTGGAACAATTGCCGGAAACTGTTTCGGAGTTGAAATATACGAAAACGGTGAAAAAAACGGTGTTACCGGGTGACTTTTGAGCCAACCAGGTGATGGCTGTCCAAACAGTGAATTGGTCACTATTCGGGCAGCCCATGAACTGCCCTAATGCTGTCGGGGCTGACCTGGGAAACGCCTATGTGCATTGGGTAGTCGGTTCGGTCAAAAACGCGTTTTATGCCATTTTACGAAAAAACATTTTCGTAAAAGTTTCACGATATTTCTTAACTATTTATGTCGTTATTTGATATCGAATAAATATGTTAGGTGAAATATGAATAAATTATTCATATTGGATATTGAATAATTTATTCGGTAATTTAAAAAGTTTTAAAATTATGATTTCACCCGAATCGCGAGCTTCCACTGCGCCCGCGCCAAAACCCCAACAAATTTGGGGTTTCTTGAGAATGTGTAGAGACCGACCCGATGAGGAAATTATCTATCAACCCGACCTATTTGGGAAGAGATAGATGAAGCTTTGATTAGTATCATCTGCCTCGGTGTGTCGACCCGAGAAATGAGGATGAGATCACAGGCCGACCAGTACTAAGGTCATGTGACGTATACCCTACGTAGGAAGGTGTGCTTCTAGAAGGCTAATGATGACTGTGGAAAAGAAATGGTTATCATCGGAAGTAGCATCTGTCAGCCGCCATAGGCCGATACAGTGGTAGAATAGTGGCATAGCAGATCCGTCGTAGGCCGCAATAGGCCGGTGCGATTGCAGAGAAATAGGCCGATCTGGTTCGCCAGATTAAGGGTGGTTGAGGAGAGTTATGGCCGCAATGATGAGTACGTGACATGAGATGACATCAGAGGCAGTGGAACAGTGAATTTGGAAGCATACATAAAAGGGTTGAAGACACAGATTCAAGGGTTAGCAAATTTCATATCTCACAACTGGTAAAAGCAAGAACTCAAGAACTAGAGATAAAAAGAGAAAGCTAGTCAGTTACTCGATCATTTGAGAGAATTATAACGGGTTTGTGTAAGACCCGAGGTGTTCGATCACTTTGTGAGTTCATTTCTACGTTTGTAACTTGAGTTGGTCTTGACCCTGAGCAGTAATAAAAAATATCACTCCTTCTCTCGTAGACGTAAATAGGAGTCACTCTCCGTCGAACCACGTAAACTTTGTGTTTGTCCTGTCTGCTTGCTAAGTTTGCTTTGGTTCCTAACTAACTAAATAAATTGACTGTTGAGAGAGGTTTATTCGAGAAGTAATTTCCAAATTGCTCATGGAACGAAAAATAGTCATCAACAGTTAACGCCGTTCGTGGAGACCAGTCCAAAAAGCAATATAAGACACTAAAACGATGGCAATGGATGAGAATCATAGAGCTCCAGATGCCTCAACGGTGGAGTGGATGAAAAAGAAGGAAGAGAACCTTGGTTTAGAAATGGAGAAAGCTATGGAGGATATGAAGGCAACTCAAGCGTTTATGAAGGCGATGATGGAGAGTGTAGAGAGATTGGAGAAGAAATCATGAAAGCAAGCTCATTCGGGGCCTAGTTGCAGGAATGAAGAAATTATCAGTGGGAAAATACCAGTGGATGGAGAAGATGATCGAAAAACCGGAAAGGAAAAACCCCCCAATAAAATCAGGTCTGTTTTCATGGTCAGTTTCGAGCTAGTAGATGAGCGTAGGGAGAGGCATGGCAATAGGCGAACCCCGAAATCATCGAGTAACAGCCTGTGCTTTGGGGAAAGTGACCTGGGCCATTATCAAGGACATGGGTACAGAGCTTCGAGTGGGAGGAAATATCACGCTTGGAGAAATGAGGTTGAGGAAGCCTCCAATAGAGGCCAGGAGGATACCGAGGGCCACCGTGGGATTGGTTCCAATGAGAGATGAGCTCACAATGAGGTGTTCGAGATGATCAAAACATGGGGATGGCATCTCCATTCACAAAGAAAATATTAGAACCAGAGTTCCCAAAAAGGTTCTCCATGCTCAAATTGGGCATCTAGAAGGGTAATACAGACCCCAAGTCTCATGTTGAGAAATTCATCATACTCATGGAGATCCAAGGCATAACTGGAGAAGCAGTTTGTAAGATTTTCCCACTGACCTTGAGAGGACCAGCCAACTAATGGTTCAGAATCCGACTCTTGGGAGTATCAACAATTTATTTTCCCACTGACCTTGAGAGAACCAGCCAACTAAGCAGTTTGTTCTGTCTGCTTACTAAGTTTGATTTGATTCCCAACTAATCAAACAAATTCACTGTCGGTGGAGATTTATTCAAGGGGTAATTTCTCATATTTCTCTTGGAACGAAAAACAACCGTCAACATTTACTATCATATCCTAACCTAAATTATAATAAACTAATCAAAATCTCATAAATAAAAAAAAGACATGATAAGAAATTATAATTTTGTAACCAAATTTTTACGATAAATAAATAAAACACTATAAAATGACTTAAGGCTATGTTTGGGTTGATGGAATGGAGTGAACTGTAATTTAAAAATTTAAGATTCATTATTTGGATTGATGGAATGAGATAGAATGGAGTGGACATGGATATAAGAGTGTGTAACAAAAAGGTGACTTGAGACATTGAAAACGAGCTGCCTAAATCGGAGGTTGGGATGGAACGTAACTTAAAAAATAACATTATTTTTGAAGATAAATTTATCAATTGAAAAATATTATTATTATTATTATATATATATATATATATATATATTATTTATCTTTAGAATCTTAAATGACACAATTGTCTTTAAAACATATTTACTTACATTACATTCCATTACTAGTTATTATCAAACAATATTTAAGAATATTATTTATAAACCTCTTCTTTTTCCCTAAATAAGATTATGGTACGTTAGATTTCATTCCTTTTCGTTCCATTCCATTTCATTGAGTTACATTCCATTATTAATTATCCTCTTTCATCAATTCAAACATACCCTAAAATATATAGGTGGCAGAAAAGTCCGAGTCCGATTTTAATTAATCTTTCAAATTCTCAATTCTAATTTAAGAGGAAAAAAAAAACAAAACAAAAAGAAAAAGAAAAAATTAAATTGCCTTATTTGTTAAAATTCATGAATCTAACTCAACATAAAAATTAAATTAAGATTTGATGATTGTATAATATTTATATTTTAAATCAATTGACTTTTCTTAGCTGATTTTGTGAGATTTTTTCCAAGTCTTAACCTTGTGCCATTTTCATTCATTCCCTGTAACCTACAACAAGCATCCCACATGAATATGAAATTACCGAGCTACCCCTTCTAAAAAAAAACTGATACCATCAATAAATTATCTGATTTTACAAACAAATAAATAGCTCGAGTAAATCATCGGTTTTGGCACCTTATTGAACTAACCAACTAATTAATTTGCAGTGAGGAATTCATCTTCAAATTGTTCTTCTCAAGGCTTTGTGACTCAACGCCAAGACGCGTGCATGTAGTGACTCCTTAAATTTGACACCACACACATCATGCCCCATATATTCATAAAAGACATAGGATGTTACATCATATTGGTCTTGAGACGGTCGTTAGAGGCAGTCGATAGTGATCTGTTTAGAGATTCTAAATTTATGAAAAAATAATATTCATTATAATAAAAAATTAATTATAATTCATCTAGGGTTGCCCTTATGTTACATAAGTATTATATGTCGCTGATGTCTCCGAAGTTTGGATGGTCCTAAACGAATTTCCTGAAAATAGAATCCTAAGTTAGATCAAAATTATTAATTAATAACAATATCTAAAATAATTGAGTCCTAAAATAATGAAGATTAGCATAATATATGAGATGGACTTGTTCTCATTTTAAAACAAATATATATATATATATATATATATATATACAAGGAAAATGTAATTACATAATTAATTTGAGATCCTGAAATTTCACCAAGAAATAAGGGCAGACGGTGGTTGACTAACCTCAGAGCCGGCCTATGTAATCTTCAAGTGTTTTACTATATAATATTGGAATTAAAATACTTATATTTTGTGTCCGTTTTTTATTATGGATGTTACTACATTTAAGTTTAGCACCTGGATTGTTCAAAAAAAAAGTTTAGCACCTGGATTTAATCTCTCCTCTCAACTATATATGTTCTCAGAAATTTTAAAGGCAAGTCAAAATTAATTTATAATCAACAGAAGCTGGTTATTATGGTTCGCAATGGGTCGGGTTGGGTCGGGCTTTAATCAAACTCTGATCCTAACTCATAAATATATTAAAACATAGGGATGAGTAAAATCGGTTTCAGTTCCGGTTCAGCATGGAACCAAAATCTATCAAAAAGAATCGGTTCTAATTAAGTGGAATCGGAACCTACCCAATTAAACAGGGTATCCTATTAATCGGTTCCAATTTGATTCTAGTCCGATTCTAAATTACCCTATTTATATAATATTGTCAAACTTTGAAAATATAATTATTTATCACACTTGAATAAATATTACATAATATTCTTAATAATTGTCTATACAGAAAAATGATTGGGGTATTTACCGAGAAAGATATATCCTGATTTTCTTTTCAAAGTTGGAAAAATTTAAAAAGAATAAAGTCTTGCAGAAAGAACAGTGGGAAGAAGATAAAAGTAAATTAAAAAGGGTCTTTTTAAAATGAATGAAAATCAAGGAAATTGACACACAATAAGTCTTTGTTTCTGCCAAAAAAATTTGTCAAGTTCAATTTTTTTTCTCTGTTTGTATTAAATTTGTTATAAAGATATATATTGAATTGTTGCCAATCATTCAAAGAAGCAACAATGGCTACTAAAAGGCTAAAAGAATTCTTGGAAGCCCGCAAGTCATCTACTTGTGACAGCTCCAGTGAATTTCCATTTTTTCTACTTTCAGTTTTGTAATTATTCATCCTTTTCTTTTTTCCTAATTGTTTGTTGTGCCTTTCAGTTAATTTCATAGGACATATGTTTAAAAATAATAAGTATTTATATTCTGAATGTTTGGAATTACAAGAGGTATGCCTTTATATAGACATTACATCAGTTAAATATAGAAACTAAATCTGCTAATAATCATTAGGATTACATAATCATATCTCAATGATTATGTAACAATATATTAGAGATAGGTAGAATCATAATCATATATTTGGATGATTATGATTCTAACAACATACAACATCAATTGGGCAGGTACACTATTTGGGTATCAAATTAGGTACAAATTCGGTTCCAGAAACCGGTTATATGGTCCGGTTCCGACCATTTTGGAACCGGAACCAGACCAATAATATCAGTTCCGGAAATTTGGAACCGGAACTGGACCGGTTACAACCGGTTCCGGTTCCAAACCCGGAAAACCGATCCGGTTCCAACCGGTTCCGGGTAGAACCAGAACCGATGCTCAACCCTATTAAAACATAAGCCATCAAAAATTTACACCTTAAAAAATACATTATAAGTTCTAAATATTAAAAAAAAAAAAAAAAACTAAAAAAGTAACTAATAATACTAATACAACTTAAACAAATTTAAAAAATAATAATAAATCATAAATACACAAATACATTAAACAATACTAATAATAAATAATTCTAAACTGCAAACATATAATTCTACAAACACATATAATTTTTTTAAAATAATTATATGTAATAAATGATCGGGCTGGGCGTTTTATTTTAAAAGCTCTTATCCGACCCTTTAACTAAATGACCTTATTATTTAAGGCCCTAGCCCCAGGCCTTTTCTTAAAGGTTGAGCTAAAGCCCTGTCCGGCCTAGACCTAATCGCCAAGCCTACTAGTTACTGCACATCAAGAAACTTTTTGCTAACGTAAGAGCTCTGGGATAAAATATAAATTATTTAGTTTTGTTCACAATCCTACATTTGGAAAAAAAAAATTCAAAATGTGACGAATCAAATTTGTATCAAATCCTAAACGAATTGAATCGAAATATGACGGATTCGTATTTAATTTGTTTACTAAACAAATCGTTATATTATGACTCGTATTCTATTCATTTACTAAAATAATAGAATACAAATATTCGTTTAGCCATGATATTATTCAATGACATAAAATATTATAATTTATTTTGTATTAATTCTTCGTAAATGTATATATATAAATTACACAATTAATAGATTTACTAAAAATAATTCACCAAATATAAATAATATTATTTTTCTATAGTAATTGGCAATAACTTATCGAATCTTAGTTGAAAAATAACTAGCAAAGAAAAATAATAAAATGAATACTAAACGAATAAACGAATTTGTAAACTTAAATTCGTATTTGATTTGTTTAATAAACGAATTGATCCATTTATTAATCAAATCTATTTTTTCAAATCATATTCGCTTTAAAACAAATCGAATGGAACGAATAAATGAATCTTAACCCAAATTACCACCCCTAATTATAATAAATGAATAACCACAAGGTATAGTATTATTAAGTCGTTCCCAGAAACGAATCTAAAATAAGAAATCAAATTTCTCAGAGAGTGCCAAGTATCTTCAAACTATTTCAAAACAAAATCTCATCAATTTCGCATATTGATCCAGCAATTTCACACATTCAAATCAGAATATACTATAAGAAGTTAAAGAAGCCAATCCAAAGCTTAACAAGAGATTACAAAACCTCATTGTATCTAAGCAAGATCTTTAGCGTCTTGAAAAGATTGGTGTCACCATTGAGCTGTGAATTTAGAACTCGGTTGGAGGCTTTAGTCTTATGAGTCTTCTGATTCGGTCTTTCTCTGTATTCTCCAGCAATCCCTATAAAATATTGAACAGAAATGTCAAGGACAGCATTAACATGTAATAATGCAACATACATGCAGATGAACAGGATGCAAAAGGAATAGTTGCTTCTAGCTAAAGATGGCCACGAAATTTAGAATTGCTATCTATAAGCATTGACCACCGAGCCCATAAAATGAAGCCTCAGTAGTGAATTGTTTCTACCACATGCTTATAACAGCATAGATATAATAATATAAACAAAATGATAATATCTAGGGATTATGGAAATTATCTTATTTCCACCCTAAAGATGGCGAAAGTCCGAAAAGATTACAACACTTTTTAAATTATCATATTTCCACCCGAAGTTTCAAAAATGTATTCCCTAATTTCTATAATTATGGCCATAAAAACAAACATCAACACATTACTTGTAGTTGTAGGCATTTCGTGGTACAGGATGAACAAAGAGTAAAAATGCTACTATGAAAATTCAGCGTTTTTAAATTATCATGTTTCCACCCTAAGTTTCAAAAATATATTCCCTAATTTCTATAATGATGTCCATAAAACAAACATCAACACATTACTTGTAGTTGCAGGCAATTTGTGGTACATGGTGAACAAACAGTCGAACTGACACTACAAAAATTCAGTATTTATCATCAATATCATTATATAATACATAATAGCAATGTTTCATTCATCAACTCACCTGCCAAACAATTTCATCCAAGCACAAACAAATCTTTCCATACTTATCCAGGAAAAGGCGCTCAGTTGGAATCTTTCCACATGCATCCTTCACTGCTGATGTTATAGCAAATATCACTTCTGCCACTAAAACAAAACAGGTGCCAAAAACATCAGTGATAAATCAAGCATGAAGGCCTTGGCACCTGAAAATCAATGCAATTGGCACTCTCTAGCAAATTACAACACTCATCAAAATATATACAAATTATGCAATCGTTCCAATGAAAACAAGAACTTATAAGTTATATTTCATTAGTTCTCTGTAAAGTTATAGCATCACCAATGCATTCATAATGTACGAAATCTGCACTTTAATAGAGGACTCCAATAAGTCTTAAAACTAATTACAAAGTTTAACCAGCTGAAATAACAATGTAAAGACGGTGTTCAACTTGTCGCTTCTTATTAGAAATCATTCAAACTTGAAGATCTATGGAAATGACCTAAGAGATGCAGAATCAGATGTCCAACTCCGGATGAAAGTCTGTACTTGACTTCTTCCTAACCTTGCATGAATTGAAGCACATGCTTAAAGAAAAATATAAATATACTTACAAGCAAGTTCATCATATTCATCCTTGCCCACAACAAAGATGCTGACATCGCCAAGAACAGTATAGACAATATAGACTGACCTGATGAAAGGACAAAAGAGAATACAATTATATATAAAAATAAATAAATAAATAACATCCCATTGATGACTACATAATTCAAGAAGAAAGTAAAACAACAGAGAAAAATCACAATGTGCCCCATAAATGTGCAAAAAGGTGGATTAAAATTTGCTTTGTAAACAACCGAATCTCTTAACTAATAGAAGCTTTAATAAGTGAAGGGGTGTACATACTTGTGGCTGGCAACAAGGAGTTCTTCATTTTTGACACCCTTAAGATTATCTGCTCCCAGTTTAACTAAGAACGATCGCCAATGTAACCGTTCCTCAGCTGGAACTCCATTGAACCTGCACAAGAGATTTTCCTACAAATCAATACTTCTATCATGCATGTTACCAAGCGGAGAGATCAAACTCAGTGACCATGTTTAAAGCAGGCAACTACAACTCTACAAGTCACCTCACACGACATAACAGAGACCAAATCAATATAACTCTGTTTTATTTTCTGCTGATCATCAAGAAAGCAACCGTAAAATCTAACAACTCTATTCTCACTTATCAACCCACATTGAATGTCCCATCAAAGGAGGTTCCACAAATTCACTTAGGTGCACAGATACCATGACAAAGGTTTGCAGAACAATGGCTCAAATACGGAGCCCACAAAACCCTACTGGAACCAGGCTATCAAAATCTTTCCAACAGATGTTGGTAACCAACTACTGCATAGCCACACATAATTGAGAAGAAGCACATTAACCAACCATATAACAAATGCCACTCTATAATCTATCCCAAAACCATATTATATTTCCACCATGGTATATGTTCCCACCAACACTTACAACAACCAGAATATATTTCACCAGTAAAGAAAATCCCTTCACATCTTAAAACCTGAAAATAGGGGCAGGTTGGAAATTAAACCACAAGGGCATTATAATTAAACTCCATATGCCAATTGTCAAAAACTCTTATCCCCAAACTATAAAATCTGATCCTACTCCCAACTATAAAAATCCCAACCATTCTATTGAGCAACTCATGTTTTGGCGAACCGCAAACTCAGCCTATTAAACTGTCAGAAAAAAGAACCAGGTTGCTAAACACTTTTTTCACACTCAAACATGGTCTGCTACTCTGCCTACATCCATCAAACAAAACTTCAGTTTAAAAAAGCGTTGTCAGCTATTTCATCGATAACAACTTCTCATACTCCCATCACTAATATCAACACTACTTACCAAATTGAAGTTATTCAAATATGTATTCATTGATCTCAAATTATCTTAGTCTAGTCTAAAAGAATAGCAAGCAAACAAATTCATATTTCAACAGAATAAAGGGAATCCATTTGATTAAAAACACAATGAAATGATTAAATTTTAACAAAGATCGAGAACCCCATTTGAGATCTAACATAACATCAAAACAAGTAGAACCATAAATCAACAAATCCCCAAAAGGGTATTTATAGAATAACAAATTCAGAGAAAAATATCACGGTAAATATATGTGATCTGATCATTAAAAAAAAAAGTGGAAGGTGCAGATCTATACTTACCTTTCAACTAGGATGTTGCCTTCAGGGTTTGCAAACAACACTGCAAGTATCATTTTGAAATTTTGATTTTTTTTTTTTCTGGGAATTATGTGGAAAGAAAATGAAGGTTGAATTTCGATTTCGTTAGATTCTGGATCCGATGGGCCGGGTTTCAAAGAATATATAAATTAGGTATAAAGAATTCTATAGTTTTATAATACTTATTTCTTAAAGAATTTTTATTTATAATTTTATTATGTAATTGAGTAAATATCATTTTGTTAGTACGAATCCGTTAACTCTAACAGAAACCGTTACAATGTGCTTGGTTGGGGGTTTGGAGGGGAGGAGAGGGGAGAGGTTATTTTAAATTATATTTGTTTGGTTTAACTTTTTAAGGGGAGGGGAGCAAAATCCTTTCTAAGCCAATTTTAGCTCCCATCCAAAAGTGGGGGTTTTGAAGGAGAGAGAAAATGAGTAATTAAAATTTTAAATACATTTACTAAATTATCTCTACTTATATATTAAAATCCAAAATTGTCCTACTTAACGTGGACCAAATTCTATAATTTTTTTAGGAGTGAAGTATAAAAATTGCATAATTTATAAGACTAATGAGATGATATTTACTCATAAAAGAAGTATAGAATTTGGTAATGTTATGTCACATTAGTGGCTTCTATTAGAGTTAACGGAGTAGGACTAACAGGAATAACACTGTGAAACCATACCCCATGAGTAGTTATTATTTAAAATGAACTTATCCACTTTTCTTCCCTATTTTCTTGTTGCTCTTATCTCTACTACTCCACATTCGTTGCTCCACAACAACTAACCAAAAACCAACTTTAATATTATATATATCTATATAAAACAA
>SKCR01010364.1:0-22630 GCA_019454045.1 Zanthoxylum bungeanum | reverse complement strand
CATCCAATGCATTTTTCTCAAAATTGATCATGTATTACATCAAATATCATACATTAATCATGCTTAAGTCATCTAATAAACTTGTGCATGAAAAATTCCAAACCAATAAAATGACCTATACAATTCGGCCAAAGCATCAATTTTGGGGAAAAATTATCCAATGCATTTTTCTCAAAATTGATCATGTATAATATCATATTACATACATTCAAGCATAACTCATCATCTAATGAACTTGTGCATGCAAAAAATTCAACTCAGTGGAAGTACCTCACATTCGGCCAAAGCAACATTTTGGGGAAAAATCATCCAATGCATTTTCTTAAAATTGATCATGTAATATATCATATAACATACATATAAGCATACTATAGCATCCAATTTCACAAGAACATGCTTCAATCAATTTTCCCCAAATTAACCCTAATGTATTTCATGCTAAACATGGCTCCATGATACCATTGTTGGTTTCTATAATTAGTCCAAAGAAAGAATAAGCCATAGAAATACATATAAACATACATGCAAAGCTTGAAGCATGGCGGAATCATACTTACTAAGCTTTGTGACGAAAATGATGAAGAGAATCCTTGAGTCTTCAAGGTGGAAGTTTCGGCCAAGAGCAAGAGGAGAGAAGCTATAAATCTTCTAGTATCCAAGCTCCAAGATTGTTTCCCTATCACCTCCTTTGATTCTCTTTGTGCTAGCAAAATGGAGAAATGAAAATAATTTTCTGCTTGCTGTGTGAAGCTCACGGCGTGCGTGAAGAGAAGAGGGAGAAGAGTGTGTGACTTTTCAATTTCTTGTTCTCTTTTTGTTTCAAAAACCGTGAGAACAAAATGAAAAGCAATGATGAGATATCAAATACCAAAATGAATTTTTAATTAAAAAACCCTTCAAAAACCGTGAAAGGTTTCCCTCCAAAAAAAATTCATTAAATGGCATCATTATCTCACATTGAGAATAGAGACAATGTATCATCCCATAAAGGTGACTAGATACATCCATCATCTATTCGTGTCAAGTAATGAGATATCGCGATTGATTTACGGATCCCACCCGTTTTCAAAATACGAATGTGTCCGCAAACACTTCCGGGCTCGATTTCGCTAATTCCGAATTAATTAACGCATTTCCGTCGCGACGAGAATTAATAATTACGCCTAACGAAATTACTATTCAGATCGCTAACGAATTAATTCTAAATTAATTCGTTTGCCTGAATTAAAATCCGATTTGTTTTAATTCCGCGTCGAAATCCAATTTCGTTTAATATATCGAATATATATTTTATCGATTAATTCCAAATTAATCGATCTCTCTCTCTCTCCTAATAAGGCATTTTATCCAAGATAAGTTTCTCCGTAATTAATCCAAGATTAATAAAGTTCAAATCAAACATCCATAGGTGAATCTTCAGGAAGCGACCCAAGAGATCTCCGGATATGTTGGCAGTAAATACGGTCGTCGGATAATCCGAACACGTACGTACCTCGTACTACGTTTACCGATTTACAAGACAAGGTTGGCTTCTAGCAAAGCGCCATGCCTACCCAATTCTCCAGAAATATTCTTACTGGAAAATTTGATCTTTATCAAGCGTAGTATACCGTAGTATCGCGTACATCGATCCAGTATCGGATGATCACATGTTAGGCCTGGGGCTGGAAATGTGTCTGCCCCGTACGAAACATATATCGGATATCAAACAACTAGTCTCTTTAAATCGGACAATCCTGACCTGGTCATATTGTCCCGACGGTTGCAACCTTTTATAGTACTAGTTCTGTATCCTGCGTAATCATCATCTCCATATGTCTGAAGTGATACTTCCATCTTGACATCACATCCAGTCACATACGATTCTCGATTAAACCCAGAAGAGGCGTACACATAACCGGTTTAAAGCCCCGAACCACCACAACCAAAGTTACACGATTGTCGCAAGTACTAGCGATGCAAGTCTCAGGTTAAGACCATATACACCTACCCTGATGCGGCCTCCCATAGACACACAGACATACTACCAATGGGATTCCGCGGGGTCTGTCCAGAGCGAAGCTGTTTTCCGTCCATCGGTAAAACACAACCTCCTATCGCACTTGCACTCATAAGTATCCAATACTTAAATATATGAGAACTATGCCGTTGTGCCATCACAACTCGCACAAGTGCAATACTAGTCTATTCCGCATTATCGATGTCCGATCTCGATAATACTCCGACTAGGGATATTTATTGATAAACCTTTTATATTGATACTGTCTCATATCATCTCAATACGAAACTAATCATATGGACTTTTGCCATTAATATATCAAAGTAAATAATTTTACAAAACGGCAAAAGCAATTTCATTATCACATAGTTAATTTTGTACAATAATACAATATCATTTACAAAACAGTGACGCTATGGGTCATAATGTCTAACATCGTAATCAATGTCGATGGACAAGAAGTGGTCTTGACTTTGGCCAACAAACCACAACTTGGACAAGACACCAATATGGAACCAAGCCTTCATGATTCAAACACATCTTTGACAGGCAAAGACCTTGATTTTGGCCAACAACCAATGCCGTCTCGGATGTTGAGTGAGAATCACTCAATGGAAGGAAAGACGCTTAATATTATTTGAGGGTTTTTCCTCGTGCAAATGGCAACCAATTTATTATCTTTGTTAAGGTCCTCATCATCATACACCCTTAAACATGCATTCTAAACACATAATAAAGCGCATATGAAAAATAATAATGATATGCGGATGGATACTTTATTCATTGATCCTAGATCAAGTCTCTCATTTTCTCTCTCTCCAGCTAGCACAAGATTATCTTCTACCCGTTACAACACACCTCCAAAGAAACCTCATTTACATTGAGGGGAATAGGTGAGAAGAGAAGATACAAGAGTATAGAGGTGATAAGGTTGGACAACGCAGGTCCAATTAATAAATCAAATTTATTACAATAATTTCTAAAATTGCTCCACCCATCTAATATCCATCCGATATACATTATTCATGCATCGTAACCATGTATTCACATAAGCATGTTATCAATCAATCTAATCCAGTTAATTAATCTGATAATTAGTGATCATCCAATGTTCAAACACGATTTGATTTTGCTCGAGTCAAACTCGTTTTGCGAATAAGTACTCAAAGTACGAATTCTTGAATTAAATTAAACTACAAAATTAAATCAATTCAATTTGTATTTAATATTAATTCACTATTTAATTCCAAATTAAATATTACACTTTATTAACGAACCTACGACGTTACTTAAATTCCAAATTCAATCGTAACGGGTCTCAAAGCCCGATTAACATCCAACGTTTATTTAATTAAAGTCCAATGGACTTTTAATTAATTTCTTTAAGGCGTGGACTTTTGGTCAACTCAGGTCAAACCGATAACTAAAGTCCAATCCGGGATTTACCCCATAAGCCCAGAAATCAATTTGACCCATTAGGCCCAATTAAATAATTAAGGTCCATTAAGTCATAATTGGACTTTATGGATGTGGTTTTGGGCCCAATTGGATCCAACCAATTTATCCTAAACCTAACTTGGTACAACCAAGCCCAAAAGCCCAATTACAACCTATAAGGCCCAAATCCAATTTCAAGCCCAATTAATTAACTTATAAAATTCCAAATTCCACAATTAATTAACCTAAGTGTAATACACAATTAATTACCTAATTAACATTTCTAAAACATCAATTAGCCTAATTAATCATGCACTTTAACATCAAATAGTGTCCAACACAATTCAATCAAAATCAAATCCATTTTCATGCTTCTTTATTCTCGGCAATTAGGGTTTTTTCTTTCCGATTCGGTTTCAATCCAATTGAATCCACAATCATCATTTCCCAAATCAATTCAACTCATCCAAGGAATTAAAATAAAAAAACACCATGAATTTCAAAATTCAACAAGTTTTCGGCCAAGCCTTTAATTTGGGGAAAATTGTCCAATTCAAAATTCAATCCAATTAAACCTCAAATCAACATTACCCAATTGTTTTAAGTCATCCAATGATCAAAAAACAAAAAATTACCAAGACATTAGGGCTTATTAATTTCGGCCAAGCCTTCAATTTGGGGGAAAATTGATCCAATCCAATTTTCTTGAAATTGATCATGCACAACTTCAATTCAACCTCATTCAAGCATACTAAATCAAACAATTTAACCAATTGATGCTCAAATCGATTTTGCCCAATTTTAAACCCTAAAAATTTCATGCTTGATGTAAGCTCAAGAAGTATTACATTGTTGGTTTCTAATTAGGTCCCAAGAATCATCAAATCAAGAACAAAAACGCATGAATACACAAAGGAGAATGGCGGAAACATACTCACAATAAACGGATCTTGCGATGCGAAGAACACAAGCCTTCAAGCTCCCTCAAAAGCTCACGGCAGCAGCTCCCTTTGGCAGTAGACTGCTCGGTTTTGGCTGGTTTGGCTCCTCCAAAATTCGGCCATTGAAGACTCCATTGAAGCTCCAAGCTTCAAGCATCAAAAACGATTCCATGCTCAAGTGTTCGTTTCCCTATCACCTTAGGAAGACTCAAGTGTGTGCTAGCACTATGTATTTTGCAACAAAATACTTCTCTTGCTTCTCTTCTTCATTCGGTCAAACCAGAAAAATGGAGGAAGGAAGAATCGGCTCCAAGCCGTGAAAGAGAAGAGGGAAAAGAGAGGAGACCGAAATTTTAGAGAGAGAAAAGGAAAAAGAGTTTTGTATTTATATTTTAATTTTCCAAAAATCAAAATCAAAACCTTTTTCCAAATCCCAAAAAGACAAAAAGCAAAACAATCAAGCTTTTCAACTACCACATCATTATTCACATCAATCAATCAATCAAGTGACAAGTTGTCACATCACTCAAAGTGACTAATGATTTGACGCTTGATGCGACTAGCGATTTGACGCTTGATGTGACTTGCATGCCGCACTCGAATTCGAAATGCGAATGCGCTCACAACCACACTCAGGCTCGGGTTCACCAATTCCGAATTAACAAATTTTCCATCGCGACGTAATTAAACGATTACGCCTAGCGAAATCACTATTCACGTCGCTAACGAATTAATTCTAAATTAATTCGTTCGCCCGAATTAAAACCTACTTTAATTCCGCGTTGAAATCCAATTTCGCATAATATATCGAATATATTATTATCGATTAATTCCAAATTAATCATTTTCTCTCTTTAATTAATATTTTACGCCAGATAAAATATCTCCGTAATTAATCCCAGATTAATTTTCTCTCTTATCAAATTAATCCGAGATTAATTAAAGTGCGAGTCATACATCATCGGTGAATCTTCGGGAAACGACCCATGTGATCCCCGGATATGTTGGCAGTAAATACGGTCGTCGGACTATCCGAACACGTAAGTACCTCGTACTACGTTTTTACCGATTTACAAGACAATATTGGCTTCTAGCAAAGCGCCATGCCTACTCAATTCTCCAGAAATATCCTTATAGGAATATGTGATCTATATCAAGCGTAGTATATCGTAGTATTGCGTATTTCGATCGAGTATCGGATGATCACGTGCTAGGCCTGGGGCTGGAATTGTGTCTGCCCCATACGAAGCACATATCAGATGTCTGGTAACTAGTCTCTATAATCGGATATACATGACCTAGTCATAATATCCCGATAGCTCGAGCATTTAAGAGAACGAGTTTCGTATCCTATGTGACCATCATCTCCATATGACTGGAGTGATACTTCCGTCTTAACATCACACCCAACACACTACGATTCTCAATATACCAAGCATTGGTGTACATAGAACCTGTTAAAGCCCTGGACGACCTCAACCAAAGTTTATTGATTGTCGCAAGTATTAGCGGTGCAAGTCTCAGGTTAAGACCAAATACACCTACCATGATTGTAGACTCCTATAGACACATAGTCATACTACCAATGGGATTCCGCGGGGGTCTATCCAGAGCGAAGCTGTTTCCCTTACCATCGGTAAAACACAACCTCCTATTACACTTGCATGAGTATCCTATACCCAAATATATGAGAACTATGCTGTTGTGCCCTCACAAACGCGCACAAGTGTAATACTAGTCTTTTGCGCTTTTATCGATGTCCAATCTCGACAATGCTCTGACTAGGGATATTTAATGATTTATCCTTCGTGGACTGATACTGTCTCATATCATTCTCCATCCAGGAACAAATCATAGGGACCTCCTATCATTTATACATCTAGGTGATCTAATCACAAATGATAAGAGTGCAATCTCCTTTGTCACATAGTTAATTTGTACAAAAAACCATGATCTGTACAAATAGTGACGCTATGGGTCATAATTGTCCAACAATTTTCACCCAGGATTATGTTTTAAACACTAATCTTTCAATTATCTTGATTCTAATAGTCCAACTATTTAATCAACGATTTTAGGTACTATTAAATATAATGATTACTATAGCCCAACTATATAATCAACTATAATTTAAATTAGTTAAATTCAATTATATTAATTACTATAATCGATTTATAAAATCAACTATTAATTGAAATTAGTTAATTCAAATATATTGATTACTATAATCCAATTATATAATCAACTATAAATGAAATAGTTTGAATACAGTCCAACTGTTTAATTAAAACAACAATTAATTATTAGTCCAACTAATAAATAATTACTTGACGAAAAATTGAAATGAGCGCGTATGGCAAGTATCTAAACGAATATTGCAAATTTAATACTTGCCTCCCACTATTTTTCTGCGAGCCTTTAACCCTTTATGGAGTACTCGAGAAACCTTGTTTCTTAGTGGGCTAGGATCCCGTAAATAACACACAATCTTGACTTTGGCCAACAAATTGTATGATAATTAACTAGGTAGATCTCTAAGATCAATTGGATCCCATCAAATTCCTAGATCCAGTAGGTGGACATCCAAGTCCGAAACATATATCTTATATATGCCAATATATCCAATATATTGCCGAACCGTTTTCCTCTGAATCAACTAAGCCTTGGCTTTGGCATAACAAACTTAGTGATCCCATTTAAGCGGAACCCATTGACCTTGGAAAGCTTCATAATCAATGTCGATGGACAAGAAGTGATATTGACTTTGGCCAACAAATCACAACTTGGACAAGACACCAATATGGAACAAAGCCTTCATGATTCAAACACATCCGCGACGGACAAAGGTCTTGACTTTGGCCAACAAACCAATGCCAGTCTTGGATCTTGAGTAAGAATCACTCAATGGAAGGAAAAACGCTTAATATTTAGTAGGGTTTTTCGCGTAATTGCCAACCAATTAATTATATTTGTTAATGTCTCATCATCATACACCATTAAACACGCATTCTAAACACATAATAAGACGCATAAATAAATATAATAATGATATGCGAATGGATACTTAAAACATTATTCCTAGAACAAATCTCTCCATTTCCTTTCTCCCGCTAGCACAAGTATTACTTCTACCCGATTACATAACACTTCTAACGAAACCTCATTTACATTGAGGGGAATAGGTGAGAAGAGAAATACACAGAGTCAAGAAGTAATAGGCTGGACACGTAGGTCCAATTAATAAATTCTAAATTTATTACAACAATTTCCAAAATTGCCCTCACCCATCTAATATCCATTCGATATACATTATTCATACATCACATCCATGTATTCACACAAGCATGTTATCAATCAATCTAATCCAATTAATTAATCTGAAAATTAATGAACATCCAATGTTCAAAGAACGATTTGATTTTGCGCGAGTCAAACTCGTTTTGTGAATAAGTACTCAAAGTACGAATTCTTGAATTAAATTAAACTACAACATTAAATCCAATTTAATTTGCATTAAATACTAATTCATTTATTTAATTCCAAATTAAATATTTACACTTTTAAAGTACCTTTACGACTTAGATTCTAAATCTAATCGTTACGGGTCTCAAAGCCCGATTAACATCCAATGTTAATTTAATTAAAGTCCAATGGGCTTTTAATTAATTTCTTAAGGCATGGACTTTTGGTCAATATGGGTCAAACCCAAATACCAAAGCCCATTTAAGGAATCACCCTTATTTGCCAAGAAACCAATTTAGGCCCATTAGGCCCAATTAAAATTAAAGGTCCATAAGTTATATTTGGACTTTATGGAAATGATTTTGGGCCCAATTGGATCCAACCAATTAGCCTAAACCAAAATTGGCCAACCAAGCCCATTAAGCCCAATTACAACTTTAAAAGCCCAATTCCAAATTTAAACCCAATTAATTTAATATCAAAATTCCAAATTTCATAATTAATTAACCAAAGTGTATGCCATAATTAATTAACCAAATTAACATTTCTAAAATACTAATTCACTCAATTAATTATGCTTATTGTCATCAACTTATGTCCAACACAATTTAAGCTCACGACAATTTAGGGGAATTTTTGTCCGATTCGGTTTTAATCCAATTAAATCCTAAATCAACATTACCCAATGTTTTCCCACTCATCCAATGATCAAAAACACAAATCACCATGACTATTTAGGGCACTCACCATTCGGCCAAGCGAATGGATTTGGGGAAAATCAATCCAATTCAATTTTCACAAAATTGATTATGCACAACTCAAAGTTAACATAATATAAGCATATTCCAACAATCAATTTCATCAAAACATGCTCAAATTTATGCTCAAAATGTCTCTGATACCATTGTTGGGTTTCTATGTAATGCCGAAAATCGATTTCAAGTAAGAAACACATGTGAATACAACAATGAAATACGGCGGAATCATACTGACATTGATCGGATTTTGCGACGCGAGGAACAAAAAAAACTTCAAGCTTTCATCCATGGTGCTCTCGGCTTTTGGCTCCATTTTTGTCCTCCAAAAATTCGGTCCAAGTCTCAAGTTAAGACCAAATACACCTACCCTGATTCGGACTTCCATAGACACATAGTCATACTACCAATGGAATTCCGAGGGGTCTATCCAGAGCGAAGCTGTTTCCGTACCATCGGTAAACACAGCCTCCTATTACACTTGCATGAGTATCATATACCCAAATATATGAGAACTATGCCGTTATGCTCCCACAACGTGCACAAGTGTAATACTAGTCTTTTACGTATTATCGATGTCCAATCTCGATAATAATCTGACTAGAGATATTTAATGATTAAACCTTTATAGATTGATACTGTCTTATATCATCTCAATCCGGAACTAATCATATGGACCTTCTATCATTTATACATCTTGCTAATCTAATTACAAATGATAAAAGGGCAATTTCCTTTGTCACATAGGTAATTTGTACAACAAAACCATGATCTGTACAAATAGTGATGCTATGGTCATAATCGTCCAACAATCTCCCACTTGGCCTATAGCCAATCACTCAAGTGTCCTACACCTGAACTATGTATGGTTCTCTCAAACTTCTGCTGAGGAAAGGTTTCGTCAGCAGATTTGCATGATTATTATATGATGCGATTTATTTGATCATCACATCGCCATGATGTATGATCCAAACGAATCAGATGAATATTTGAAGTATATATCTGGATCGTTGATAAGACCATTAATTCTTTAGCCTGTGCTGAAGCCTAGCTCAGCTGCTAACAGAACTACTCCTAATCTGATTAGGATTATTATCAATCCAAAAGGCTTCTATTGCTGTCTCAGCTGCAGCAATAATCCACTTTTGTTGTTTATTCGGTAACAGTATCTTGCTTGGAAGATTTCCACCTCACTGTTCCGTTATTCAAAATGTGTAGTACCGTTGTTACGACTTATAGTCGTTATTATCGGTTAGGAAACTTGCAACGGTGAACCCAGTCACTTTAAGTTCTCATTCTCCATAGTATAAGACAACATCCTTAGTTCATCTAAGATACTAAAGGATGTTATTAACATCAATATAGTGACTATCACTTGGATTGGCCCGATTGTGACTCCATATGCTCAAAGCCTATGAGGCACCAGGTCGCGTACATTTATTTCAATGTATGAGTTCTCGGAGAGTATTAACAACTTTAAATCTATCCTAGTAGATCTTTATTCCTAGAATAAAGGTTGTCTCTCCCAAGAATTCTACGGAGAATTTTCATGAAAGCCAAGCTTTCACCGACTGTATTATAGGAATATCATTTCTAAGAAATGACATATTATCATTATTTAGGACTTTCACTGTCAGTGCGCTCCCACTAACCTCCTTATATACACAAGAATCATTTTCGTTTTGAATTAAATCATATACCATTATGATTACATCAAAACGATAATTCCAATAACGCTATGCTTTCTTCAATCCATCCAGGGATCAAATTAACTCGCAAACCTTGTTTCCTCGTTTTGGTACGACAAAACCGTCAGGATGTTATAAACATCCTCCAAAAGGTTTCCGTTAAGGAAAGCAGTTTTGGCATTCAGGTGCCATATTTCATAAATGAAACATGCAGCATTAGCAAGCATTATCCAAATGGATTTAACCATGGCAACAAGTAAAATGTTTCGTCGTAATCGACACAATGTTGATAACGATACCTTTTCGCTACAAGCCTAGCTTAGTACGTTGGTATGTTGCCATCCATGTATGTCTTCCTTGAAGACATATATAGTTCCAATAGGCACAATGCCTTCTGGTACAACAAACAGTGACCAAACTTGGTTGGTATACATGGAATCCATTTCGGATATCATGGCACTTTGCCATTGTAGGGATTCGATACCTTGTATCACTTCCTCATACGTAGTCAGTTCATATCCCTCAATAAGATTGACATCTTTATGAGGTGAGATCAGAAACCCATACCTCCCATGTTGTTTTCTGACTCTCTCCGACTTACGCGGTTCTTGTGTATTCGAAGATTATTGGTATAGTTTCATCCATGATGAAATATTTGTGTTCCATTAAGGAATCGGTGCCTGGAACATTATTACTCCGATTTTCATCGAGTTTTACCACTGTATATCGGTATTCCTCCCATTTACCACTGTATATCGGTATTCCTCTTAGGAAAATCGCATGGTGAGCAACAATTACATTGTTCTCTTATGAGTTGTGTAAGTACTATACTTTGGTTTCCCTAGGATAACCACAATTTAGGCACTTATCCGATCTGGGTTGTAGTTTGGTATCATCCAAACTTATGCCCAGCATTCCCAAATCTTCAGGAATGAGAAACCCGGTTTCTTTCCTGTTCATATCTAATATGAAGTCTTTCTAATAGATTTTTATGGAACCTTATTCAAAATAAGTTTTGCACTGTTCATGCGTATCCCTTGAAGGAAATGGTAGCTCATAGCGACTCATGATTAACCTTATCATGTCCAACAAAATTCGGTTTATCCGTTCGGACACACCGTCAAATTGACGTGTTCCGGGAGGAGTCCTTATTGAAAGAATACAATACTCTTTCAAGTATATTAGAAACTTATTGCTTAAGTATTTTCCATCATGGTCTAACCGTGACGGTTTTAATACTATAGCCGATCTATTTGTCTACTTCGTGTCGAAACTCTTTGATTTTATCAAAAGTTTCCGATACATGTTTTAAAAGAAACACATAACCATAACGCGATGCCACATCCATAAGGGTCACGAAACATTCATATCCACATCTAGCCTAGCTAGACATGGGCCCACTTACGTCACTTTGAATGAGGGCTAACAGATCGGTGGCACTTTCACTTTTGCCAAGTAAAAGTGTTTTAGGAACTTTGCCCAATAAACCAGATTCGTAGACATTATTTGAATAGAATCAAATCTATCCTAGTACCCATTCTTCGAAAGTGTGGATATACGAGTCTTGTTAATTGTGTCACAGAAAACAATGCCATATATAAGTCTCAACTGATTTACTCAGTTTGAGCTATTTGTTTGTTATGTTATACGTTTGAGATTCATTTATATTCAAAATATAAATATTGTTATTCACATCTAATGTGTTTATCTCAATATCATCTTTATAAAATGAAACAATTTAGTGTTCTAGAATATAAAAGTATACCCGCAACGGGTTAAACCCTGATATGGAGATAATGTTTCTAGTCAAACTATTTATATTGTAACGGTTTCCTAATTTAAGTAAATACCCGAAAGGTAGTTCCTAAACTTAGGTTTCTATGGTTAAAACAACGACTCTCATCCCATTTTCGACTCGTAGGTAAATCTCAACTGAAGTCAGTATCCTGCTCTCAGCAGATTCTGCACATCAGCACATATTTATGTACCACACTCAGTATCTAAAATCCAATTTTAATACTAGATAGTGAACATGTTTATAACAACCATATTTGAAGCCAGAGCCTTGCCCCTCTTCACTTCCTTCATGTCTGCCTTGTCCATACGGCAATCACGCTTTAGTGACCCCGTTTGCCACAATTTAGGCAGACATCTTGGGATATGTCCTTTATCTTCCCAGAAGATTATAATGACTTTGCCTTTGCCTCTTTTCCACACTCAGAAGCATTTGGCCAAGCCTTGGCCTTCTGGAATGTCGAAGTAAGATGTGCCTTGCGCTTCTTGCCCTATTGCAAACTCTGGCTTTGTCTCCTTGAGTACAGCCATTAACTCTCCAAGAGTTTTCTATTGCAATTTAGTACTTCTAAGATCTAAGGATAGATCTATGAAGATCCTTCAATTTCAATATCATACTATAAGGATCTAATCCTTAGTTCTGACTAAGAAATTAAAGAGTCTATTTGGCAAGTATAATGGATTAAGCACTAAAGTTATCATCACATGAATCTTCCAAAGATCATGCTCTACTATTTGCTCAACTTCGGGCTTAGGCTCAAGATGTCACTCTTATCAAATAAAGTAACTTCTCGGTTTTCAGGACCATCCTGAAGTTTTATTCCAAATTTGAAAATCAAAGTCGTTTAAATACATTTTCACCCAGGATTATGTTTTAAACACCAATCTTTCAATTATCTTGATTCTAATAGTCTAACTATTTAATCAACGATTTTAGCTACTATTAAATATAATGATTACTGTAGTCCAACTATATAATCAACTATAATTTAAATTAGTTAAATTCAATTATATTGATTACTATAATCCAATTATAAAATCAACTATTAATTGAAATTAGTTAATTCAAATATATTGATTACTATAATCCAATTATATAATCAACTATAAATGAAATAGTTTGAATACAGTCCAACTGTTAAATTAAAACAACAATTAAATATTAGTCCAACTAATAATAATTACTTGACGAAAAATTGAAATGAACGCGTATGGCAAGTATCTAAACGAATATTGCAAATTTAATACTTGCCTCCCACTATTTTTCAGCGAGCCTCTAACCCTCTGTGGAGTACTCAGGAAACCTTGTTTCCTAGTGGGCTAGGATCCCATTAAATAACACACAATCTTGACTTTGGCCAACAAATTGTATGATAATTAACTAGGTAGATCTCTAAGATCAATTGGATCCCATCCAATTCCTAGATCCAGTAGGTGGACATCCAAGTCCGAAACATATATCTTATATATACCAATATATCCAATATATTGCCTAACCCTTTTTCCTCTGAATCAACTAAGCCTTGGCTTTGGCACAACAAACTTAGTGATCCCAGTTAAGCGGAACCCATTGACCTTGGAAAGCTTCATAATCAATGTCGATGGACAAGAAATGATCTTGACTTTGGCCAACAAATCACAACTTGGACAAGACACCAATATGGAACAAAGCCTTCATGATTCAAACACATCCGCGACGGACAAAATTAACATTTCCAAAATACTAATTCACTTAATTAATTATGCTTATTGTCATCAACTTATGTCCAACACAATTGAATCAAAAAATCGCATCATTTTCATGCTTTAAGCTCACGGTAATTTAGGGGAATTTTTGTCCAATTCGGTTTTAATCCAATTAAATCCTAAATCAACATTACCCAATGTTTTCCAACTCATCCAATGATCAAAAACACAAATCACCATGACTATTTAGGGCACTCAACCATTCGACCAAGCCAATGGATTTGGGGAAAATCAATCCAATTCAATTTTCACAAAATTGATTATGCACAACTCAAAGTTAACATAATATAAGCATATTCCAACAATCAATTTCATCAAAACATGCTCAAATTCAATTTATCCAATTTTACCCTAATCAAGTTTCATGCTCAAAATGGCCCTGATACCATTGTTGGCTTTCTATGTAATGCCCAAGATCGATTTCAAGCAAGAAACACATGTTAATACAACAATGAAATACAGCGGAATCATACTTACATTGATTGGATTTTGCGACGCGAGGAACAACAAAAACTTCAAGCTTTCATCCATGGTGCTCTCGGTTTTGGGCTCCATATTTGTCCTCCAAAAATTCGGTCCAAGCTCCAAGCTTTTGAATGGTGATTCCATGCTCACAAGTTGGTTTCCCTATCACCTTCGCAAGACTCCGAATGTATGCTAGCACTCGGAAAAATTTGCCGTAAATCTTTCCCTATTGGTCCATCTTGTTCTCGGCATTTGCCAAGAAAATGAAGAAACTTGGCCCAAGGCCGAGAGAGTGAGAAGGAGAGAGGAGAAGAGTTTGTGTGTTGTGTGTTAGATAATTGATTTCCAAAATCAATTAAAACATATACCTAATTTTGAATTTCCAAAAGTTAAGAAAAGGTACAAGCATTAAAGCTCTCCAACTACCACCATCAATCACAAATGACAAGTTGTCACATCACTCAAAGTGACTAGACATCACATCAATTGATTGACTAGTGATTTGACGCTTGATGTGACTTATGGGCCGCACTTGAATTCGAAATGCGAGTGCGCCCGCAAACACTCCCGGGCTCGGGTTCGCTAATTCCGAATTAACGAATTTTCCGTTGCGACATAATTAAATAATTATGCTTAGCAAAATCACTATTCACGTCGCTAACGAATTAATTCTAAATTAACTCGTTCGCCCGAATTAAATCTAATTTTAATTCCGCGTCGAAATCCAATTCGTATAATATATCGAATATATTATTTATCGATTAATTCCAAATTAATCGTTCTCTCTCTTTAAATAATATTTTATCCCAGATAAAATATCTCCATAATTAATCGCAGATTAATTTTCTCTCTCTTATCTAATTAATCCCAGATTAATAAAGTGCGAGTCATACATCATCGGTGAATCTTCGGGAAGCGACCCATGAGATCCCCGGATATGTTGCCAGTAAATCCGGTCGTCGGACTATCCGAACACGTACGTACCTAGTACTACGTTTTTACCGATTTACAAGACATGGTTGGCTTCTAGCAAAGCACCGTGCCTACCCAATTCTCCTGAAATATTCTTACTGGAATATGTGATCTATATCAAGCGAAGTATACGTAGTATATCGTATTTCGATCCAGTATCGGATGTCACGTGCAAGGCCTGGGGCTGAAAATGTGTCTGCCTCGTACGAAGCACATATCGGATCTCTGGTAACTAGTCTCTATAATCGGATAAACATGACCTATTCATAATATCCTGATAGCTACAGCATAAAAGAGCACCAGTTACGTATCCTACGTTATCATCATCTCCACTATGACTGGAGTGATACTTCCATCTCGACATCACACCCAATACACTAGGATTCTCAATATACCCAGAAGAGGCGTACACAAAACCTGTTAAAGCCCTGGACGACCAAAACCAAAGTATATTGATTGTCGCAAGTATTAGCGGTGCAAGTCTCAAGTTAAGACCAAATACACCTACCCTGATTCGGACTTCTATAGACACATAGTCATACTACCAATGGAATTCCGAGGGGTCTATCCAGAGCGAAGCTGTTTCCGTACCATCGGTAAACACAACCTCCTATTACACTTGCATGAGTATCCTATACCCAAATATATGAGAACTATGCCGTTATGCTCCCACAACGCGCACAAGTGTAATACTAGTCTTTTACGTATTATCGATGTCCAATCTCGATAATACTCTGACTAGGGATATTTAATGATTAAACCTTTATGGATTGATACTGTCTCATATCATCTCAATCCGGAACTAATCATATGGACCTTCTATCATTTATACATCTTGGTAATCTAATTACAAATGATAAAAATGGTAATTTCCTTTGTCACATAGTTAATTTGTACAACACCACCATTAGCTGTACAAATAGTGATGCTATGGGTCATAATCGTCCAACACATACTATAGCCCCACCACCTATGGTGAATAGTGATCCATATGTTGATTTCCTATAATCGACATCCGTATGAAAATTAGAGTCAGTATATCGTCTAAAGATCATATCATGACTAGAATATACAAACATAAAATTTCTCGTTCTCCTAAGATACTTGAGAATATGTTTCACCGCCACCCAATGATCTAATCTTGGGTTGGATTGAAACCTACTGACTACTCCCACTGCAAAACAGATGTCTGGTCTCGTGCATAACATAACATACATAAGACTTCCAAATGCTGAAGCATATGGTATATGTCTCATCTCCTCAACTGCTTGAGGTGTCTTAGAAGACTGGTCCTTAGACAAATGAATTTCATGTCTGAAAGGTAAATTAACTTCCTTGGAACTCTGCATACCAAATCTTAAAAGAATCTTGTTGATATATGTTGCTTGATATATTACTAACAGTCGTTTCTTGCGATTCCGAATGATCTGGATCCCAAGTACATAACTTACCTATCCCAAATATTTCATTTGGAATTGGTTAGCTAGCCAGATTCCCAATGAGTAAATTATGATCGACGTATAACACAAGGAAAACTACCTTACCATCAATGATGCGTTTGTAGACACAAGGCTCATCGATGTTCTGCTCAAAGTTATAAGATTTGATCGTAGTATAAAACTTTATGTTCTAAGATCTAGATGTTTGCTTAAGCCCATAAATAGACCTTTGCAACTTGTAATCTTTTTGCTCTTGACCTTGGGTTATGAACCCATCTGGTTGTACCATATATATACTCTCATCAAGATTGCCATTCAAGAATACAATCTTGACGTCCATTTGCCAAATCTCATAGTCATAATATGCGGCAATGGAAAGAAGAATCTGAATGGATTTTAGCATGGCCACTGGTGAGAAAGTTTCTCATAGTCAACTCTCTTTTTCTGGGTATAACCTTTTGCCACTAGCCTAGCCTTGAAAGTCTATACTTTCTCATATATTCCTCATTTTCTCTTATAGATCCACTTGCGACATATGGGTGTTACTCCATCAGGTTGGTCTATAAGTTCCCAGCTAAGTTAGAGTACATAGACTCCATCTCGAGGTTCATGGATTTGAGCCATTCCTCTTTATCAATATCTTCCATTTCACAACGATAGGTCAATGGATCATCTATACCATCACAAGATGCAACAACTTGCATATCTCTATTTCCTAGATAGTGTTTAGGTTTTCTTACAACCCTCCCACTATATCAATGTGGTATGGTATCCTGATAAACTTGCATCTGACTCTCAGATGTCGAAGGTGTTATGTCTTTGTCAACTTTTGATAATGGTGTACTGGTCATACCATCAAGTAACTCCTCAAGTAACACTTTACTTCGAGGTTTGAACTCTCTCATATAGTCTTCCTCAAGAAATATAGCATTTGTCGACACAAATACTTTATTATCTTCTGGACTATAAAAGAATCCACCCCTAGTTTCCTTAGGATAGCCTACAAATAGACAACCTGTGAACGTGGTTCCAACTTAGTAGTCTTGTTCTTTAGCACATGTGCTGGACACCCCCATATTGAACTAGGTAGAGTGCTATAACTAAACATTGATCTCATCATGTCTAGTAGGGTCTTATTTCTCCTTTCTGCAACAATATTTGTGTTGTGTTCCAGGTGTTGTGAGCTGTAAAAAATTCAATGTTCAACTAAGAATTCCTTGAAATCTCTATCAAGGTATTCACCTCCACGATCTGATCGTAGAATTTTGATGCTTTTAACTAATTGGTTCTCAACCTCAGTACGATACTCTTTGAACTTTTCAAAGGTATATGACTTATGCTGCATTAGGTAAGCATACCCATATCTTGAATAATCATAAATGAAAGTGACAAAGTATTCATAACCACCTTGGGCTTTTACATTCATCGGTCAAAAAATGTCCGAATGTATTAGCTCAAGTGTTTCTTTGGCTCTTATCCCTTTTCCAGTAAAAGGTCTCTCAGTCATTTTTCCCTCTAGACAGGATTCGCAGACAGGTAAAGTACCGAGTTTTAACTGATTTAAAACTCTGTTCTTAATTAGTCTATCTATCCGTTCAAGGTTAATGTGACCAAGTCTAAGGTGCCATAAATAGGTATCATAATGAGAAATCTTTTGTCGTTTAGTTTTAGATCTTTCAATCTTAAACATTTCAATATTAAGTAGTGATTCATGCATTAATGGCCTTAATACATATAGGTTATTTTTGGTGTTTCCCGCGCATATATTTAATCTATTTCTACTAATAATAACTTAATTATTATTAAATGAAATAGAAAAACCACATTCCATAAGTTTTGTTACAGAAATCAGATTCCTGCGAAAACCAGGAATATATAGCACACTATTTAAACATAAATAACTATTATTAAAGTTTAACTTGGAATCTCCCACTGCTTTTGCTGAAACAGCATTCCCTGTCCCAACTCTCATGGTAAAGCTACCTTCCACAAGGTCCCTCCATGAGTCAAGTAGCTACAAAGAACAACAAACATGGTTAGTGGCACCAGAATCAACAATCCAAGCGGATTTATCATCTTCCACTAAAGAGACTCAATGACAAGTAAATCTTTTTTACCTGTATTCTTCTTCTCTTTAAGCTCAGCTAGGTATTTCGGACAATTTCGTTTCCAATGCCCTTTTTGTTCACAATGGAAACATTTTCCTTTAGCATTGGCAACTTTAGAGCCTTTGTTATTTTTATTCTTCATTAGCTTTGCCTTTGCCTTCCAATTGCCTTTCTTCTTATTCTTTATAGATTTAGAAGATTCGGCATCATTTACCTCAACATTGGACCTACAGGACCCATCATCATGGACTCGTAATTGGTGAGCTCATTTACCAGTTCAGTCAATGCAAAAGTCAACTTATTCATGGAATAGTTGCTTTTAAACTGCATGAAATTCTTCAGAAGCGTTTCCATGATCATTGTCACTTGGCTTTGCAAATTAATACGTGCACCATGCGTTTCAACCATATTTAGTTGAGACATCATCCTTAACACATGGTCTCGGACTGATGTACATACCTTCATCCTAGCGGTCAATATAGAGGCAATAGCCTCATATTGTGCCCGCTCCGAAAGCTATCCAAACATGTTCTGTAAAGACTGCATAATCAATGATGCTGTCACCATAGGCTGATGTTGTGCAGTAAGAACCTCAGACATGGATGTTATCAAATAGCTATGAGCTTTCTCATCTGCCTTAATCCAGTTATTATAGGCATTACATGTAGCTCTACCAGCATTAGGTGCTGGCTCAGGAGGACATTTCTACATTAGGATAAATTTAAGGTCTTCGCAGACTAAAATAGCATTCATGTCACTTTTTCATTTAACATAATTTTCCCTGGTTAATTTTTCTTGTTGTTTGAGATTTGAGATAATTACAGATGCCATGGCTGAAAAAATAATAAACGCGCATTCAATATGCATTCATCGCATATTAAAATTGTCAAATATTTAGGCATACAATTAAACATGATGCATGATTAATGTATAATGAATTAAAAACCTAAAAGAATTACTATTCCACGGTTATCTATCATCCTATAAATAAGTGCCGTTGTAGGGTAGGTCAAGTATTCACATGATAGATTGAGACATTCTCAATTGATTAATATATCTAAAATAACTCTTATTCATATATCAATCAACTACCGTTATTTTGACCAATGAAGCTTTGATTAACAACTTAATCATTCTTTTATGAGTGTGACCCATTATTTTGGAACCCTTGGACTTAGCTAGTGAAGTGCTGCCATAGGGTAGGTCAAATCATTAGATACATCTAGAGTCCCTGTCCTCTCAGAATCCAGACCTAATATTGACCCAAAATCTGACACCATCCGTAGGGGGATGGTAGCAAAGCCGTCTCGAGGCGCCTTTGGAATCTCATGTTTCTGGATAACAATGAAGATCATTGGATATATTGTGGTATACCCCTCTCCCACTCACTATTTGAAATTGTAAGGTTTCTATCTCACTAGTTTCTAATGTATCAAGATTACGCTCGGCTAAAACATAATCTTATTAATATTAGTGAATTATTAGTGATCTAATCAATACCAAAGGTACATGGTATTGTATCCCGAGTGCAGACCATATTATCGTTCATTCGAAATTGGCTATGAAATTTACGTCCGGGTTTCCATCCTATATACCAAGGAAAATAATGTACTAATAAGGTCCATTTGTATTTAAACTTGAATTCGTAATTTTTAAACCTTTAAACCAATTAATCTTATTAATCCATTTGCATGCATCTAATATTCTAATTTAACTTTTTAAATTACATAAAATCATATTTTATGACTTGAATATCATGCATGTTAACATGTTATGGCATATGAAATGGAAGAGTAGGCACCCTAGGCTATATGACATGTTATTAAACTATTTAACATACATTTATAAACCCAGGCTGGGCGTTGCAACTACCAAATAGGTGTCGCGACGCTCCCTAAACCAGTAGCAAAAAATTCATTAGGTCTGGTGCGTGTCGTGACATAGGCAGCTGTACGTCGCGACGCAGACAGCTGCGCGTCGCGACACAACTGCTTCGCATCGCGACGCAGAATGCTACGTGTAGCGATGCGAATCATTCTAGTAGCCATCCAGTGGCTTGAAATATTTCGCGTCGCGATGCAAGCCAGTTTCCAGGGGCTGTATTTTCACAAAACATACACAATACTAATTCTGTTAACCGGGTTCTTATTTTTCTATACTAATCTAATTAGTACAATAAATCCAAGGCATCCATTGGTCTTCAAATCGTGCTCCATGGTGTGTTGTTGAGTTCTTCATGGAAAAGCTTCAGCATCGGCTCCTCCAAGTTACAAATAGGGTTACATAATGGACTTATTACAAAGGAAATGAACTTACAACACTTGAAAGAATATGACCTTACGGTCTTAAACTCCCAATACTAAAAAATAAAAGCCGTAAAAATTAGCGATCAACGCAATACATGCATCACATGAATCAAAGTAAACATTCATCACATGAACATTAAAAACCGTTCATCTCATGAATTCACAACATGCATATTAATAATTTATATCTCATATAAATTATTAAAACTAAGAACTTTAAAGGAGAGGGGTTAAGAACACTTTTCAACCTTAAGCTCTTGATGCCAATTATAAGAAATGACTTTCCTTAGCGCAACAGAAGTTGCTAAAGTGGGCACCGGCTATGGTATGGACCTTTAAAATTTTATTTGCCTTCTCCCTTTGTTGTAACCGAAATCCTCCAACTCTTGAAGAATGTATTTTGCTTATTTGATGTAGATGAGTTTCTTTTGATGTACAACACTTGGATCAACAACCCGATCTTCCGAACAATGACTCGAAACTAACAAATCGAAGTGTGGAATTCACTCACAAAGATGAACTCAAAATATTTTAGAGAAGTTCTTGTCAAAAATTCTTATGGCTTTTGGAATTTATTTCAAACACTCTCACAACAATTGTGAATATTTGAACTCTATCTTTTCTCTCCTTTGCACTTGTGTGAATGAATGAAAATGGTAACTCTTGCAAGTGAGGAGAGATGGTAGAGATTATATTCTCTTACACAAACCAACTAACTTTGTCATTAAGCATCTAATGCTTTCTTGCAATGGCAAACACATTACTGTGAATGCCATACAAAAATATAAGAAATATTAAGCTAAAGACAAAGAGTTTGTCATTAAGCATCTAATGCTTTCTTGCAATGGCAAACACATTAATGTGAAGGCCATACCAAAACATAAGAATTATTTAGCTAATGACAAAGCCATTAGGTGTATACAGGCCACCTAATAGATATAATAAATTGGAGAGCATGGTAAGCCATATGGATTTGTCTCCAAGGTAAATAAAAAATCATTATCTTAATAATAATTTAATTACCTTCAATTATGTTGTAGTAATTATCTCATAATTATTATTAATCATGATTTGATTATCTCATAATCAAAGAATTCTAGAAAACATTAAGTTAAACTAATTTAACATAGTTTTCATTAGTGACAAAAAAAATATTATTAATCTCATTAATAATATATAAATATAATGTAAGCATACTATTAGACAATATAATTATATTAGGTTTGCTACAATTAATCGAGCTCGTACGGGGACCAAATGGATCTACTGGTTCCGAGCTCCAATTATCCCGAAATATTAATTAAATTCTTTAATCAAATATTACGAATTATTAACTCCGCGTTATTCCACTAAAAACTCGAAGTTGAACTCTCATTATCGTAGATGGAAAATATAAGCCGAACAACTTCGGTGTCCATCGATATAGTCATTACATATGTATATAGACCTTCACGAATATCTCATAAATAGAGCCGGTCATTAGTTCGTTAAACCCCTCTAAATATTTTTTCTCTTAAG
>SKCR01010363.1:0-22407 GCA_019454045.1 Zanthoxylum bungeanum | reverse complement strand
ATATTGAAGCACTGGAAAAGTTCCTTCAGAGAGTTGACAGATATAACCTGCGGCTTAATCCCAAGAAATGTGTGTTTGGGGTGACATCAGGAAAATTGCTTGGTCATACAATAGGAATGGGCGGAATAGAGGTAGACTCCGAGAAGATCAAGGCAATCACAGAAATGCCTGCACCAAAGACAGAAAAAGAAGTCAGAGCATTCTTGGGAAAGATTCAGTACATCAGTCGGTTCATTGCCAAGTTGACATCAGTATGTGAGCCTATCTTCAAACTGTTGAGAAAAGATCAGCCAGTGAGATGGAATGAACAGTGTCAGACAGCCTTCGACAAGATCAGAGAGTACTTGGTAAAGCCTTCTGTATTGAAACCTCCGAGACCGGGCAGACCTTTGATATTGTATTTGGCTATAGAATCAGAAGCACTAGGGGCTATGATGGTACAGGCAGATGAGACAAGGGTGGAATATGTAGTTTACTATCTGAGTAAGAAGATGCTCCCGTATGAGGCTCGATATCAGGAAGTTGAGAAGATCTGTCTTGCAGTGGTATGGGCTTCCAGAAAGTTGCGACATTACTTCCAGTCATACAAGATCCAGATAGTGGCCAAGGAAAATCCTCTGAAATATCTTCATTCGGTGCCTTCGCTAGTGGGAAAGTTGGGCAGATGGTTGGTATTGCTGACAGAGTTTGACATTGAATATCTCACCTCCAAAGTGATCAAAGGGCGAGCGGTAGCAGAGTTTCTGGCAATACAACCTGTTGAAGGGGATCAGTATAAGTTTGAATTTCCAGATGAAGAGATCCAAGCAATAACAGTTCAGAGATGGAAGATGTATTTTGACGGAGCAGTGAATTACAAGGGAGCCGGAATTGGAATCGTGATAGTGACCCCCGAAGGGGAGACTTTGCCTTTGGCCAAGAGACATTCAGAGTGACTAATAACATGGCCGAGTATGAAGCATGTGCTTTTGGTTTGACAGAATTGATAGCCTTGAAGGCCGGGAGTGTGGAAGTCTACGGAGATTCTATGTTGGTAGTCCAGCAGATGCGAGGAGAATGGGAATTGAAAGAAGAACGGTTGAAACCTTACCTTTTTCACCTCAGAAAGTTGGCACAGGTTATCCCCGAGTGTAAGTTTCACAGCATTTACCGAGAGAAGAGAATCAGATGGCAGATGCATTGGCTACACTTGCAGCAACTTGGGAAAATCCAGAAAAGTTAGTGATGAGACCGTTGATACTGACAACAGCGAGCAGACCTTGTTTATGAGATAGAAAGAATTCTGGGAGTTGAGGTCGACGACGGTAAACCTTGGTATTATGACATTCAGAGGTATCTGGAACATGGTGAACTCCCGGAAGGGGCAGGCAGAAAAGACAGAATAGCCATTCAGAAGTTGGCTTCCCAGTATGTGATTTTGAAAGGGGAACTGTACAAGAGGCAGGCAAACGGTATCCAGTTGAAGTGTTTGAGAAAAGAAGAAGCTCAGCATGTAATGGAAGAAATACACGCTGGGGTATGTGGTCCGCACATGAACGGGTTGAATCTGTCCCGCAAGATAGTGAGACAAGGTTTTTATTGGTCAACCATGGAAACAGATTGCGCGAAGATGGTGAAGCACTGTCATGACTGTCAAGCACATGGTAATTTGAATCACTTACCGCACACAGAGTTACACGGGCTGTCAGAGCCGTGGCCTTTCTCAGCATGGGGAATTGATATGATTGGCGAAATTCGACCGAATGCGTCAAATGGGCATCGCTTCATAGTAGTGGCAGTAGATTACTTCTCAAAGTGGGTGGAAGCCGAATCATTCCGTAATGTTACAGCAAAACAGATGGCAAAGTTTATAGCTCGGAACCTCATTTGTCGGTATGATATGCCGCATCATGTAGTGATAGACAACGGGGTCCAGTTTCAATGAGAGACGAAGGCAATGTTACAGAGGTATGGGATAGGCCACCACAAGTCATCACCGTACAGGCCACAGGCAAATGGGGCAGTTGAGGCAGCCAACAAGACTATTAAGACGATTTTATCCATGATGACAGAGAATTGCAGAGATTGGGCCGAGAAATTACCGTATGCTTTATGGGGGTATAGAACATCAGTAAGAACAGAAACAGGGGCCACGCCTTACTCTTTGGTCTATGGAATGGAAGCAGTATTGCCAGTGGAAGTGGAAATACAGTCTATGAGGGTATTAAGAGAGGCAGAGTTACCGGAACAAGATTGGGCCGCACAGAGGTTTGATCAGTTAGCACTATTGGATGAGAAGAGAACGAAGTCTTTTTATCACATGCAGTTGTATCAGAAGAGACTAGCCCAGGCATTCAACAAGAAAGTACGTCCCACCAAGATCAGAAAGGGTGATTTGGTACTTAAGCAGTCGAGGCCGTCGACGACAGATCCGAGAGGAAAATTCAGACCTAACTGGGAAGGACCTTACATAGTGCAGAAGGTAATGGGAAATGGGGCAGTGAAGCTATCAGACTTGGAGGGGACCGAGCCGATCAACGTAGACAGATTGAAGAAATACTTTGCCTGAGGGAGAGAAGAACGAGCAGTCACCACGAGAATTAGCAGAAGACCTAACCCAACGGAAGAAGAAAATCATTCATGCATACACATAACATTGCATTCTCTTTGTGTTTGTTTTCGTTTAGTGTTCGCAGGTTCGAAGAAAGGAGAAAGCGGCAGAAATGAGCCAAGTAGCGTCAACGCAATTTCAGTTTTGGGATGAGTCCCAAGGGGCGAGGCCCATATCAGCTTGGGGGCGAAGCCCATATCATGTCAGTTCGAGGGCGAGGTCCCTATAGTCAGCGGTGTTGGGTCGAGGTGCCCCCGTTGTCAGTTGTAGTTCCGGGTCGAGGTGCCCAGGGTCGAGGTGCCCACTACATCATCAGTTCGAGGGCGAGGTCCCTATAGTCAGCGGTGTTGGGTCGAGGTGCCCAGGGTCGAGGTGCCCCCATTGTCAGTTGTAGTTCCGGGTCGAGGTGCCCAGGGTCGAGGTACCCACTACATCATTAGTTCGAGGGCGAGGTCCCTATAGTCAGCGGTGTTGGGTCGATGTGCCCAGGGTCGAGGTGCCCCCGTTGTCAGTTGTAGTTCTGGGTCGAGGTGCCCAGGGTCGAGGTACCCACTACATCATCAGTTCGAGGGCGAGGTCCCTATAGTCAACGGTTTGGGTCGAGGTGCCCCCGTTGTCGGTTGCAATTATCGGGATCCGTCCCAGGATCGAGGTCCACTGCAGCACCAACTCAGCTCGAGGCAGCAGCCGAGCCATGTAAGTGAAAATGCATCGCATAACTTTGATAGGATTGTTCAAAACCACACACTGCACAAGTCCCATCAAAGTGGGGGCGACTGTAGGCATTGCATTTTCGCATGTGAAACCCGATGATGAGTCTCAGTTGGAGGCACTACCTTTTTAGCTAAGGATATTGGGGGAAACGGAGGTCGGAAGGGGAAATCCGAGATAAGTACGTCACCAAGTTTATTTTACAAGCTCACTGTCTTCGTTAGTGCTGCGTTCGTTACTTCGTTCGAACGTCAGGCAGATTGCGGACGTTCGTGTGCCGTTCGAACGGCGTCGGTGTTTCTGGTTTTGCTGCTACCTCGTACCTCAGCCCAATTAGCTCCCCAAAGCCCATAAAACACATCCCAATTTAATTAAATTAAACATTAAATATTAAATAAAATATTTAAACCATTTACCAATTAAATAAAACACAAAATATAATCATACCTAATGAAGATAAATCAAATATATTAACTTCCTAACTAAACAAATCACATACTAAATTAAAAAGATGTCATGCCTAATTAAAATCAATCATAACAAATTAAAGATATTGACTTCCTATTCTAGCCAAGATTTGTCCCCCCTCAATCTAATCCTTTCCTTGTTGAATACCAAATCAAATCCTCATTTTAATGCCAAAATCCCTTCCTTGTGAGACAAGGTGAAGCCCTAGCCATTCTCTATATAAACAACACCTCTCCAAGCCATCCCACTACTAGTTGACGCCCATCACAAACAAAAAGAAAAAAAAAGAATTTCCAACCCCTAGTTCATACACATAACAACAACAACTCTCTTCACCCCCACCATCACATTACCGAAAACAACAAGCCCTCAAACACTCTCATATTACCGAAAATACAATAGCCATTCACACCCCCTCCAACCACCAAAACAACTCCTAATCACCACCGAAAATAGCAACCCCCTAAGCCCCCACACATCACCGAAAAATATACCCCCCAACGACAGCCCAAACACGCCCCAAACAGCCACTAAAGTACCCCCGAACAGCAGCCCCCCCTTCCCACTAAAACTGACCCAAACCAATCCCTAAATCACGCCCAAACAGCAGTAATTTAAAACCCCTAAAACAGCAGCAAAATACACTTAAAACATTCCCTAAAAATCTTAAAAACAGTAACAAAAAAACTGCATCATAATCCTTAAAATAATCACACACAACTAAGAACCCACACAAACTCGGAACAGTCCGTGGAAACAGCAAAACAGGTGACCTGAATAGTGAGCAGCAAACAGAGGCCGAACAGTAGCAGAACGGAGTCCAAACAGCAAAGCAGTGAGCTAGGACGCTGAACCAGTGAACGGAGAAGTTGAGGAGCTGTCCCCTTCCGACGTCTGTGAAACGTAAGCCTGAAAGTTGGCAAAAAGGTTAGACCTGAGGGTATCTTTCACACTCGTTTTCTTTGTATTATTTGTTGAATATTGCTTGCATGGTTGTCATGTTGAAATGCATGTTGTGGCCCTTGAGTAGATAAATATGCATGAATTATGAGATGTTGTATGTTGTGGTTGTGAAAAAAATGAGAGATGTGTCAACTCTCGCGGTATATCGGATGGAAACCCGGACATAAATTTCATAGCCGATTCCGAATGGACGGTAATATGATCTGTACTCGGGACACAACTCCACGTACCGCTTGAGTAAACGGCACCCTCTTTGCTTTGTGTTGCTTTGGTTTATTTATTTTTCGTCACTTGAATTCTGCATGTTGCTTATTTATGCATGATTCAATCGAGCGCATGGGCTTAGTAAGTGGAATGAAAGATCCCCTATGGGGAGGGGTTAAAGCCCTTTACCACGATGCTTTGCCGCGCCGGGTGATGTTTGTTCGGTTGAATGTAAGATGTGTTCAATCGGGAATACTTAGTTTGATATGATTGTCTTTGTGTTTGTATGCATTATGCGATCGAGCATATGGGCTTAGTAAGTGGAATGAAAGATCCCCTATGGGGAGGGGTTAAAGCCCTTTACCACGATGCTTTGCCGTGCCGGTTGATGTGTGTTCGGTTGGATGTAAGATGTGTTCAATCGGGCATACTTAGTTTGATATGATTGTCTTTATGTTTGTATGCATGATGCGATCGAGCGCATGGGCTTAGTAAGTGGAATGAAAGATCCCCTATGGGGAAGGGTTAAAGCCCTTTACCACGATGCTTTGTCATGCCTCGCATTGTACTTTCTCCATTTATGTATTGCATCCCATTTCATGCATCAGATCTGTTCCCGTTCGAACGCGTCTACCAACGCAACTCGAACGCGCGTGCATTTTGCCTTATCATGCATCACGTCTCATTTCCGTTCGAACGCGTTCACAAACGCCATACGAACGTGAGCATTCTGTTTAATTTTCGTTCGAACGCGTTCACAAACGCCATACGAACGTGAGCATTCTGTTTCATTTCCGTTTGAACGCGTTTACGAACACTACTCGAACGAGAACCTTCTGTTTACCGTTCGAACACGTCTACGAACGCTACACGAACGCACACGGTAAACAGATCCTCTTGCATCACATTACGACATGTCCATCTTAGCATATAGTTACCCCTTTTTATGTTATGCATTTGTATTACCCCTCTAGTTGTCTATTTCTGTTATGCGCTTAAATATCTTTTCTTAATATGCATGCTAATAAGAATGCTATTTATTTGCACTTCTGTGTCCACCAATGAGTTAATTAACTTGTATGCTTGCCGTATGATATTCCTTATGTATGCAAATTGAGACATAGATTACATGCAAATAGGCTGTATGCAAATTCAGATATGTGTTACGTATAAATTTAGATGAACTTGTTGATGTATGTATACGAATGCAGAAGCATGATATTCTTAGAAATAAGTGTTACTTAAGCCTGATTAAATTATTATATAAATCCTTTCATTACAAGTGGCATAAGTAAGGGTCCATTCCGAACCCAACGGTTTGAGGTCTTCCCTTGCGAGGGGTGAGTGCGGCCTTAAATCTCATTTTCCCGGTTCACACCGGGTGGCGACTCTATTATTCTCCGGTTTAGTCCCCGTGGCTATTCCGTACTCCCGACCGGGCCGCGAGCCCGGACAGCATGCGTCGCCCCAGATTCCTGTGTTCCCACAGCAGCTATAGATAAACCACAAACAAATTACCTGCTTTGTTTTTCTTCTATGGACTATTTGAACTTCAGACTTAAATCTTCTTGTATATGACACTCATACACTAAGTCTGAAGGTATATAAGTAATCTAGGGGTTCAAGATAATTTATAATATGCGAAAATTAAACAAACTTTGATAAATGAATAATGCATCACTTTTTTCAAAACACATAAAGCCGTTTACATGATATGTAACTCTATGGCATACATCCTAACAGATGCTTTTTCCTTCCTGATCTAGGCAAGGTAGTCAGGACAGTTCCTCTTCCAATGCCTGACTTTCTGGCAGTGGTGGCACTTGTCTTCAGAAGCTCTCTTGGGCTTCGTTATCTTAGCCTGCAGAGGAACATTGAAACCATTCTTCTTATTTCCTTTTATCTTTTCCCCTTCGACTTGGAGTGGGAAGAAGCGGAAAGTGAAGTGGGTTTTGGAAGGCAAGTTAACACTCATTTCCTCAAATTCTGCTCCATTGTGAGAAGTATCCTACGCAACTCACAGTAAGTGTAGTGAATCCCATTCATGTTGAAGTACATAACAAACTGGCGATACGACGCCGTGAGTGAACCAAGAATGACACTCCATCCCGGAGTATCATTGAGAGGGAAATCACTATCCTCAATTGCTCGATAAGATCGATCAAATGAAGCATATGTGTGCTCACATCATGTCCCTCGTCAGTTTAGAATGGAATAGTTTCATTGCTCCTCTGTGAACCAAGACCTGTTCTTAGTTCATGAACGTTCATAGATTTGTGTCGTCATGCTATATGCATCAGACATCTTAAAATAGTGTCTTTTCAGTTTCCGAAGCCAGCGAACTGAGAATATATGATTTAACCCTTAAATCACATCTTTCTATTTCCTGCAAATCTCAATCTCTTATGTGATGTATCTTCAGAGACATCAAAGGTAATGGACCATCAAATATATATCTTAGCTTCTCGGATCCGGACGATCCTCAATCCATTCCCTTCAGTAAAGTGCTCTGCGCCTTTAAGCTTTTTTCTTATCCACATACGCAAATCTAAAATCTATCACAAGGTGATACGAAAATGGTTAGTAGATAAAACAGTTTTCATATAATATCAAACATTAAATGATCATGAATTTAAATCTAAAATGCACTCCACTATTCATACAAAATTGTAATCCCTAAACAGAATTGTTGAAATTTTCTAAGGTCCCAAGATCAAACAAGACATGAAATAATGCGTGAATACACCATGAAGATAGCGGAATACTTACATTGATCGGTTATGTCGATTTGAAGACGAATCATGCCCAAAACGCACTGCCTTGGTAAGCTTACTGCATGCAGTCCACTGCCTCCAAAAACAGAATTTTGAGATGAGAAACGCAGCTCCTAGCTTCGTTGGATGGATCCCGCTCATGTCGAACCTCCCTACCACCTTCGCAAGACTCGTAGTGTGCTAGCACTTGAATTTTCACCATGAAAATCCACCCTTGCTTCCCTAAAGTCACGCCTGAATGGTTCAAAACCAGTAACATGTTTCAGTTTTTGGCGTGAGGAGAGGAGAGAAATTTGAGAGAGATAGAAATTGTGTATTAAGTTAAAATGATTTACCAAAAATCAATTTATATTTATGCCATAATATTTATTAAATTAATAATAAATTATGACACAAAACATGCAATGGCTTAGAGTGTCAAACACTCAAACTCCATGCAATGACATTGAGTGCAATGTACACAATCTACATGCAAAGCATTAGAATGACATGTGTCATGTGGGCCCCACACGTTTCCAAATGAAAGTGGGCCCACGTGCACTCACGCGTTCGGGTTCGATATTTCCGAAATACCGAGCTTACGTCGCGACGTTAATTCAATCGAATTTAAATAAATAATTGCGCCTGGCGAAATTATTATTTACGTCGCTAACGAATTAATTCTAAATTAACTCGTTTGCCCGAATTAAAATCTAATTTTAATTCCGCGTCGAAATCTAATTTCGTCTAATATATCGAATATATTAATCATCGATTAATTCCAAATTAATCGTTCTCTCTCTTTAGACGACATTTTATCCCGGATAAAATATCTCCGTTATTAATCCTAGATTAATTTTCTCTCTCTTCTGTATAATCCCAGATTATTCAAGAGTGCGAGTTGTGCGTCATCGGTGGATTATCGGGAAGCGACCCATGAGATCCCCGGATAATCTGGCAGTAAATACGGTCGTCGGAGTATCCGAATCACGTACGTACCAAGTACTACGTTCTACCGATTTACGAGACAAGGTCGACTCCTAGCAAAGCACCAAGTCTACCCAATTCTCCGGACATATCCATTTAAGAATATTAAGATCTGTATCAAGCGTAGTATACTAATGTATTGTGCATATCGGCCCAGTATCGGATAGTCACGTGCTAGGGCTGGGGCTGGATAAGTGTCTGCCCCGTCCGAAACACATATCGGATGTCTGGTAACTAGTCTCTATAATCGGATATTCATGACCTGGTCATAATATCACGATTGGATGCGCATCACTTAAGAGCACTAATACCGTATCCTGCGTGACATCATCTCCACTATGACTGGAGTGATACTTCCGTCTTGACATCACATCCAATACACTACGATTCTCAATATACCCGGCATTGGCGTACACAGAACCGGTTACAGTCCTAGACGACCTCAACTAAAGTATATCGATTGTCGTAAGCATTAGCGATGTAAGTCTCAGGTTAAGACTATACACACCTACCTTGATTTCGGCCTCCCATAGACACATAGTCATAATACCAATGGGATTCCGAAGGGTCTATCCAGAGCGAAGCTGTTTCCCGTACCATCGGTGAAACACGACCTCCTATCGCACTTGCACAAGTATCCAATACTTATATATATGAGAACTATGCCGTTGTGCCCTCACAACGCGCACAAGTGCAATACTAGCCTATTCCGCATTATCGATGTCCAGTCTCGATAATACTACGGCTAGGGATATTTAATGATTAATCCTTCGTGGACTGATACTGTCTCATATCATCTCAATCCAGGAACTAATCATAGGGACCTCTCTTCATTTATATATCTATGGTGATCTAATCACAAATGATGAGAGTGCAATTTCCTTATTACATAGTTAATTTGCTACAACAACACAATGATCTGTGCAAATAGTGACGCTATGGGTCATATTATCCAACAATCTCCCACTTGGCACATAGCGAGTCACTCAAGTGTCCTACACTCGAACTATGTAAGGTTCGCTCAAATTGCTGAGAAAAAGGTTTTCGTCAGCGGATTTGTTTCGATTATCGTTGACGCGATTTATACGATCATCACATCGCCACGATGTATGATCCGAACGAATCAGATGATATAGAAGTATATATCTGGATCGTCGATGAGACCTTTAATTCCTTAGCCTGTGCTGACGCCTAGCTCAGCTGCTAACAGAACTATATCTAATCTAATTAGATTTATTTTTGATCCAAATGGCTTCTATTGCTGCCTCAGCTGCAGCAATAATCCGCATTTGTTGTTTATTCGGCAACAGTTATCTTGCTTGGAAGATTTCCAGCTCACTGTCCCGTTATTCAAACTTTATAGTACCGCAGTATTAACTGTTTGGAAACTTGCAGCAGTGATCCCAGTCACTTCAAGTTCTCCTTCTCCATAGTTTAAGATAGCATCTTTAGTTCTCAGAGATACTAACAGATGTTCTTAACTTCAATCCAGTGACTATCACTTGGATTGACCCGATTGTGACTCCATATGCTCGAAGCGTATGAGACACCAATACAAGTACATTTTAAATGTACAATTTCCCAGAGAGTGTTAACAACTCCAAATCTATCCCAGTAGATCTTTATTCCTTGAATAAAGGTTGTTACTCTCTCAGAATTTCTACGAAGAATTATATGAAAGCCAAGCTTTCACCAATTGCTTTATGGGAATTTCACTGTCAGTGCGCTCTCCCACTAACCTCCTTATATACACAAGAATTATTTCGTTTTGAGTCAAATCATAAACCATTATGATTATTTCAAAACGACAGTTCCAAGAACCTTATGCTTGCATCAATCCAAACATGGATCGAATAACCCGCAAACCTGGTTTGTCGGTTATACAAAATCGTCAGGATGTTGTAAACATCCTCCAAAAGGTTTCCTTTTCAGGAAAGCGATTTTGATTTGTAACTGACATATTTCATAAATGAAATATACAGTTATCAACAAGCATCTTCAAAATGGATTTACCATGGCAACAGGTAAAAGGTTGAACCGTTATTAACACAATGTTGATAACGATACCTTTCCGTCAAAACCTTAGGTTTGCACGTTGGTATGTTGCCTTCCATGTATGTCTTCCTTGAAGACGTTTAATGTACCATAGGCACAATGCCTTGTGGTACAACAACTAGTATCCAAACATAGTTGTTATACATGGAATCCATTTCGGACTCATGGCACTTTGCCATAACAGGGAGTCGATACCTCGTATCACTTCCTCATAACGTAGTCGGATGGTACACCTCCATAAGATTGACATCTTTATGAGGTTAGATCAGAAACCCATACCCTAGGTTGTTTTCTGACTCTATCCGATCTACTAGTTCTTGTGTATTTGAAGATTAATGGTATAGATTCATCATAGATGAACTATTTGTGTTCCATTAAGGACTTCGTGCCTTGAACAGTATTACTCCGATTTTCATCGAGTATCACTATCCTCCCACTGACCACTGCATATCGGTATTCCTCTCAGGAAAACCGCATGGTGAGCAACAATTACATTGTTCTCATGTGGGATTTATAAGTACTATACTTAAGGTTTCCCTTAGGATAACCTATATTGGCACTTATCCAATTTGGGTCCTTAGTTTGGTATCATCCAAACGCTATGCCTGGCATACCCAAATTATCAGGAATGAGAAACCTCGTTTCTTCCCTGTTCATATCCTATATGATATCTGTCAAACAGATTTATATGGAACCTTATTCTAAATAAGTTTTGCACTGTTAATACATATCCTGTTGAAGGAAATAGTAGCTCAGAGCGACTCGTGATAAACCTTATCATGTCCAACAAAATTCGGTTTTTAGTTCGGACACACCGTCTAACTGACGTGTCTCGGGAGGAGTCCTCATATGAAAGAATACCGTACTCTTTCATTACGTATGAAACTTACTGCTTAAGTATTTTCCATTACGGTTTTACCGTGGCGGAATATACTATAGCCGATCTGTTTGTCTACTTCGTGTCGAAACTCTAAAGTTTCCGATCTGTGTTCTTCAAAAGAAACACATAACCACAACGTGATGCACATCCGTTAAGGTCACGAAATATTCATGTTCACATCTAGCCTAGCTAGATATGGGCCCACTTACTTCACCATGAATAGGGCTAACAGATCGGTGGCCCTTTTACTATTACCAAGTAAATAGTATTTTAGGTATTTAACAATAAACTAGATTCGTAGACCTTATTTGAATAGTCAAATCAGTCCTAGTACCCACTCTTCAAAAGTGTGGATATACGAGTCTTGTTTAATTGTGTCCTAGACAACAATGCCACAAATAAGTCTCCATTGATCAAATCAATTTGCTATTTATTTGTCATTTTATGTTTGAGATTTTATTTATATTCAAAATATAAATTCTGTTATTTACATCCAATGTATTTATCTCAGTATCATCTTTATATAATGAAACACTTTAGTGTTCTAGAATATAAAGGTTTTATCCGCATGGATTAAACACTGATATAGAGATAATGTCTCTAGTCAAACTAGTTACATTATAACATTTCCTAATTTAAGTACATACCCAAAGGGTTTTCCTAAACTTAGGTATCTACGGTCGAAACAGCGACTTTCGTCCCGTTTCCAATTCGCAGAGAAATCTCGGCTTGAAGCCAGTATCCAGCTCACAGCGGATTCTGAACGTCAATACATATATGTATTATGTACCACACTAAGTATTTAAAATCCAATTTCAATACTAGTAGTAAACATAACTTTGACAAATATTTTAAAGTTAGAGCCTCGCCCTTCTTTAATTCCTTCGTGTCTTCCATATCCAAATGGTAGTCACTTTGGGATATGTCAATTATCCTTTTCAATATTTCACAAACCAAGCCTTGGTTTTAGAATATCGAAATGATGTGCACCTTGTGCTACATGCCCAATTGCAAACTTTGACTTTTCTCCACTAGAATAGTCAATTAATTCTCCAAGAATTATTAATTGCAATTTTAATACTTTAAATCTAAAGATAGATTTATTATAAGTATATTAATTAAGCACTAAAGTCATCATCACATAAATCTTCCAAAGACTTTATGCTCTACTATTTGCTTAATAATGGGCTTAGTCATAATAAGTTATTTTATCAAATAAATTAACCTATTATTAATTCCCAATTGAAAATTAAATCATTTAAAACATTTAATCCAAGGATTATATATTTTAAATATTCAACCTTTCAATTCTTTCTTGATTTCAATAGTCCAACTATTTAATCAATTTAATAAGGTACTATTTATTATAATGATTACAATAATCCAATTATTTAATCAACTATAATTTTAATATTGATTACTATAATCCAATTATAAAATCAACTATCATTTTAATTCAATTATATTGATTACTATAATCCAATTATAAAATCAACTATATATTGAATGAGTTTGTATATAGTCCAACTATATATATATTTAAAACAACATAAAATATTAGTCCAACTAATACTTTTGATTAATATGACGAGTAAAATAAAATGAGCGTGTTTAGCGAGTATTCGAACGAATGTTGCAAATTCAATACTTGCCTCCCACTATTTTTCGTCGAGCCTCTAACCCTCTGTCGAGTACTCGGGAAACCGTGTTTCCTAGTGGGCTAGGATCCCGTTAAATATCACACAATCTTGACTTTGGCCAACAAATTGTATGATAATTAACTAGGTAGATCTCGAAGATCAATTGGATCTCATCCAACTCCTAGATCCAGTAGGTGGACATCCAAGTCCCAACATATATCTTATATATGCCTATATACATCGAATGTATACCCTAACCTTTTCCTCTGAATCAACTAGGCCTTGGCTTTGGCACAACAAACCTAGTGATCCCAGTCAAGCGCGGACCCATTGACATGGAAGCTTCGTAATCAATGTCAATGGACAAGAAGTGGTCTTGACTTTGGCCAACAAACCACAACTTGGACACGACACCGATATGGAACAAAGCCTCGTGATTAAAACACATCTTGACGGACAAGGGCTTGACTTTGGCCAACAACCCCTGCCAATCTCGGATCTTGAGTAAGAATCACTCAATGGAAGGAAATAAACGCTTGATATTTAACGAGGGTTTTTCGCGTGCAAATTGGCTACCAATTTAATTATCTTTGTTAAGGTCTCATCATCATACACCCTTAAACATGCATTCTAAATACATAATAAAGCGAGTATGAAATAAATAATAATGATATGCGGATGGATACTTTACACATTGATCCTAGATCAAATCTCTCCCTTTCTCACTCAAGCTAGCACTTGTACTACTTCTACTACCCGTTACACTACACTTCTAAAGAAACCTCATATACATAGAGGGGAATAGGTGAGAAGAGAATACAAAGAGAAAGAAGGTGATAAGGCTGGACACGCAGGTCCAATTTAATAAATCGAATTTATTACAACAATTTCTAAAATTGCCCACCCGACTAATATCCATCCGATATACATTATTCATTCAACACAACCACGTATTCACACACATAAGCATGCTATCAATCAATCTAATCAAATTAATTAATCTGATAATTAAGTGATCATCCAATGTTCAAACAACGATTTGATTTTGTTCGAGTCAAACTCGTTTTTGCGAATAAGTACTTAAAGTACGAATTCATGAATTAAATTAAACTACATCATTAAATCTAATTTAACATGTATTTAATACTAATTCACTATTCAATTCCAAATTAAATATTACACTTTTTTTTAATAAACCTTTTACGATTTAAATTCCAAATCTAATCGTAACGCGTCTCAAAGACCGATTAACGTCCAACGTCAATTCAATTAAAGTCCAATGGGCTTTTGATTGATTTCTTAAGGCGTGGACTTTTGGTCAACTCGGGTCAAACCGATAACCAAAGTCCAATCCGGGATTTACCCCATAAGCCCATAAATCAATCTTGGCCCATTAGGCCCAATTGAACTTTAAAGGTTCATTAGTCGCAATTGGGCTTTATGGTTAAGGTTTTGGGCCCAATTGGATCCAATCCACTTGGCCTAAACCAAACTTGATAAATCAAGCCCAATAGGCCCAATTACAACATTAAATTCTAATTTCCAAAATTAGGCCCAATTAATTAAATCCAAAAATCCAATTTTCACAATTTAATTACCAAAGTGCATTATATGATTAATCAACTAAATCAACATTTCCAAAACACCAATTAGTCCAATTAATCATGCTTAATTCATTATCACATGTCAAACACACATAATGAAAAATCAAACCCATTTACATGCTTTCAAGTCTCTCGGCCAAGGAGTGATTTTTTGTCCATTCGGTTTCAATCCAATTAATCCGCAATCGACATTAAATACATATCCCGAATGATTTCCATACATCCATTATCAAAATCAAAAAATTCCAAGACAATTAGGGCATATCACATTCGGCCACATAGAATTTTTGGGGTTTTTGTCCAATTCGAAATCCAATCCAATTCGATTCAAATTAACATCAACCTAATCGATTCTAACTCAAAATGAATTAAAATCAACAAATTCCAAGATCCAAATACAAATAAACATTCGGCCAACATGATATTTTTGGGAAAATAATTCCAAATCAATTTTCATCAAATTAGTCCAACCAAAATGAATTAAACATGTTTATAAGCATACTCAAACAAGCAATTTATTCAAATCATGCTCAAACAACATTTACCCAAATTTTAAACCCTACAATTTCATGCTTGCAACATTAGCTCATGATGCCATTGTTGGATTTTCTAAGGTCCCAAGATCAAACAAGACATGAAAAATGCGTGAATACACCAACGAAGATAGCGGAATACTTACATTGATCGGTTATGTCGATTTGAAGACGAATCATGCCCAAAACGCACTGCCTTGGTAAGCTTACTGCAGCAGTCCACTGCCTCCAAAAACAGAAGTTTGGGATAGAAACGAAGCTCCAAACTCCGTCGGATGAGTCCCGCTCATGGTCGAACCTCCCTACCACCTTCGCAAGACTCGTAGTGTGCTAGCACTTGAATTTTCACCATGAAAACCACCACTCTTGCTTCCCTAAATCACGCCCAAATTGGTTCAAACCAGTAACATGTTTCAGTTTTGGGCGTGAGAGGAGAGATTTGAGAGAGATTAAATTGTGTATTAATTAAAATGATTTACCAAAAATCAATTTATATTTATGCCATAATTTTATTAAATTAATAATAAATTATGACACAAAACATGCAATGGCTTAGAGTGTCAAACACTCAAACTCCATGCAATGACATTGAGTGCAATGTACACAATCTACATGCAAAGCATTAGAATGACATGTGTCATGTGGGCCCCACACGTTTCCAAATGAAAGTGGGCCCACGTGCACTCACGCGTTCGGGTTCGATATTTCCGAAATACCGAGCTTACGTCGCGACGTTAATTCAATCGAATTTAAAAATAATTGCGCCTGGCGAAATTATTATTTACGTCGCTAACGAATTAATTCTAATTAACTCGTTTGCCCGAATTAAAATCTAATTTTAATTCCGCGTCGAAATCTAATTTCGTCTAATATATCGAATATATTAATTCATCGATTAATTCCAATTAATCGTTCTCTCTCTTTAGACGACATTTTATCCCGGATAAAATATCTCCGTTATTAATCCTAGATTAATTTTCTCTCTCTTCTGTATAATCCCAGATTATTCAAGAGTGCGAGTTGTGCGTCATCGGTGGATTATCGGGAAGCGACCCATGAGATCCCCGGATAATCTGGCAGTAAATACGGTCGTCGGAGTATCCAATCACGTACGTACCAAGTACTACGTTCTACCGATTTACGAGACAAGGTCGACTCCTAGCAAAGCACCAAGTCTACCCAATTCTCCGGACATATCCATTAAGAATATTAAGATCTGTATCAAGCGTAGTATACTAATGTATTGTGCATATCGGCCCAGTATCGGATAGTCACGTGCTAGGGCTGGGGCTGGATAAGTGTCTGCCCCGTCCGAAACACATATCGGATGTCTGGTAACTAGTCTCTATAATCGGATATTCATGACCTGGTCATAATATCACGATTGGATGCGCATCACTCTTAAGAGCACTAATACCGTATCCTGCGTGACATCATCTCCACTATGACTGGAGTGATACTTCCGTCTTGACATCACATCCAATACACTACGATTCTCAATATACCCGCATTGGCGTACACAGAACCAGTTACAGTCCTAGACGACCTCAACTAAAGTATATCGATTGTCGTAAGCATTAGCGATGTAAGTCTCAGGTTAAGACTATACACACCTACCTTGATTTCGGCCTCCCATAGACACATAGTCATAATACCAATGGGATTCCGAAGGGTCTATCCAGAGCGAAGCTGTTTCCCGTACCATCGGTGAAACACGACCTCCTATCGCACTTGCACAAGTATCCAATACTTATATATATGAGAACTATGCCGTTGTGCCCTCACAACGCGCACAAGTGCAATACTAGCCTATTCCGCATTATCGATGTCCAGTCTCGATAATACTACTACGGCTAGGGATATTTAATGATTAATCCTTCGTGGACTGATACTGTCTCATATCATCTCAATCCAGGAACTAATCATAGGGACCTCTCTTCATTTATATATCTATGGTGATCTAATCACAAATGATGAGAGTGCAATTTCCTTGTTACATAGTTAATTTGCTACAACAACACAATGATCTGTGCAAATAGTGACGCTATGGGTCATATTATCCAACACAGAATACATATGCCATATCAAATTTAAATACATAGTGAAAAGTGGACCCCATGAATATATTTGAGCCCACAGCTTTGACATGTTCTCGCCTACGTATAGCATTAGGTAGACAACTCATTGTCAATCACTCACCAGTGACTCATGTTTCCGGTCCTGATCGTTTCTCGTTGTGACAGCTTTGGCACATTCCCAATTAGGCTATCAAGTTTAACTTGTCAATGATAAATTCAAGATACTTGTGTTACCCGCTGACATCTTTGCATGTCAGGATTCCACTTTCGCTTGAATTTACCTAATATAACAAATAGATCCGGTACATATAAATTCCTACCGGCTATATCCTCACAGCATTGGCAAGTTCTCAGATATAGTTGGAGAATATTTATCCATAAACCGTATTGACAAGACGGACCAAGAAACATGCATCAAATACAAATTAATTATAAAACCTTAATTCAAATAAGGATTTTCTGCAAAAGATTTTATTACTTTATTTAATCAAATTAAATATATACATGCATGCACAAGATAAAGATTAGATTAAACATTAAATTTAAAGGCATAATCATATCATGTGTTCATAATCAGACTCGCTCTGATACCATTTTATAGGGGGATTTTCTGGGGGTATTATCGGGTAAGGCAGCGGAACGCGGAAAAACCAAATTTTTCGATTTCAATAATTTTTCTTAGGCAATTAAAAACTTATTTATTCTAATTACTCAATACTTAAAACTGAATTTTTTAAACCAAAAATTCAGATTTTTCCGTTAATTACCATGAGACCATAAAGGTTTATATTTTGATCATTTTAGTCCTAATTTATCAAATATAAATTTAAGTGATCTCAAATCACAACCAAAATGATTTATACATGTCACATACATCAAAATACAACTCACAATAAAAATCCCACAAAAACTCCAAAATGCCGAGAGCACCCTAAAGTTTCATTTTTGTGCATTTTGGTCCAAATTTGTTCAAAACAACTTTAGACGATTTCCAATCAACACAAAATAATTTGTATATCTTATATACATCATTATACAAAATATATATGAAAAGCCCCAATTTTGAATGAGGTATAAACCCTAATTTTTCAAATTAATCGAATTAACAAAATTAACCAAAAATAATCAAATCCAACGCTTTAATCTAATCTCTACAACACCAAAAAAAGTCTCACCACTTTGAAACAGCTCAAGAATAATTCTAGGTCATCAATGAGTGGCTTAAGAACTCTAGAATGGCAACAAGATCATCAAATGATCAAAAGTGTGCTTATACACCATTTATAAGCATACTTTAATAAACATACATGCATACATCTTTCATTAAACTTCCAACACACTTATTACAAAACCAAGAGAGTAGAAAAAGATTCCAAGCAACACATGTTGTAGTTAAGAATAATCGAAACAATTTTCTAGTTAAAGGAAAGTAAGAAACACTTACATAAATGTAAGTTTTCTTCACTTTTCTTCTTAACACTTAACTTTTTCTCTCAACTTTCTTTTTGTAACTTTGGAGGCTCAACACTTTGTGTGAAGCAAATGAAAAAATAAAAGCTTTATATATTGCTAGGGTTTGGCCGAAAATTGGCCTTAGAAAAAGAAAAAGATATTTTCATTTTTCAAACCAAAAATTAATTAGTCAAATTCATTTTTAACACCTTTACTTTAATGTAAAGTCAAACTTATACACTAACTAATCATTTCCTAACTTTATCATAATGGTAGATATTTAAATTTTAAATATTTTAATCATTTAACAATTAAATAATTAATTAAATATAAATATCTCAAATATATGTATTATATTTACTTTAAATAATCCAAATACATATATTAATGATATATGTCAAATATCATAATTTGACATTTAAATTTTGTGTATTTAATAAAATTATACATTAAATACAAATATACATTAATTAGGAAATGACCAAAAGGTCCCTAAGTATGTATATTTCGTTTAATCGTTAAATTATTTATAAATAATCAATATTATTTATAAAAGTTTCCCTAGTGCTCTACGAGTATATTTCATTAGTGAGACTCTCTAGATTCAAACATATCTGTCACGAAATCTAATTCTGTGTCCATAATCTACCCACCCATAAATTATGACGAACACGGATAAACTCACACAACCATACAGGTCGAGGTCATTGCATACGTATAATCCCTCCATCACAGGTATCCGGATTATTACAGGGATATAGATATAAACGTCAAATCTATATATATATATAATCACATCCACGTTTCTATTAGCAATCTCTTAATAACACTTAGAACTCACTTCTACAGTGTACCATGAGCCCATGGATCTAACAGATTATTAATTCCATATTGAATACCTATGTTCTATACACAAAGCTAATGAATTCTTTCTTGACACACAGAGGATATCATGTGGATCAGTCCACACCCAACGGATAAGCGGAGGTCTGACCTTAATATGTCGGTCACGTGACTGCCATAAAAGTGTGGAGGATATCTTATATATCCACAGTGGTATCTCAAGTCAAAGAATCATTATGCTAATTAACCCGAGAAGATTCTTATTGACGTTGGTGTAGCATCTATTAAGGATATTTGGTGAGTTGTTTAGTGTTTATCTGATATAAACGCCTACATATCTATACGAGTCCCCAAGACTCATTATTCATTGAGAATCTGCCATTGGAATCCAAGATTCTAATATACGACATGTACCGGTCTCAACGGGTTTACTTACTGACCAAGTAATGTAAACCTTGGCAAGAAAATGTTAAAAGAATGATACTGTTATGATATAACTCAATGTCATTTGCGATTCTTTTGCAACTGTATCATAACTAATCATTCTAAGGTCAAATACGTCTTTACCATATATAAAAAGATGTTATATAATAGAAATTGATTATTTTATTCATAATAAAATGTTTACATAAGTATTTACAGGGAAATACATAAGAAATTGACGCTTCGAGCACCAACCCTAATATTTCGGTACATAAATCTGAGATTTCTGACATCAATCAAAATATGATGATTGAGTTAAGGAATACGACATTCTTTGAAGATATATTTCTTGGCAAAGAAAAATAAAAGAACTATTGGCAGTACTATAAGTAAAAGAACTATTTATCAGGTGAACCAATAATCAAATGAACCTGAAAATGAACCTAGATGTAGCAAGAGAGCAAAAACGTCTAAGTCATTTGGACATTATTTTTTAACACACCTTGTTAGAAAATGAGCCTCAAAGGTATTAAGAAGTAATGTATTATTCGGATGCTCCTTTAAAGAAAAAGGCTATCAATAGTTAGATTGATTCAATCCTACAAAATCATACTTAGGAGTTGGTTGATCTTCCCCCAGTTTGTAAGTCGTTGGGCTACAAATGGATTCTTAAACGAAAGATGAAGTCTGAAAGATCAATAGATAAGTACAAGGCAAGACTTGTGAGAAATGGTTATAGACAAAAAGAAAGCTTTGATTACTTTGATACATATTCACTAGTGACTTAGTAGATGATCAGATATCGCTAAAGCCGTAAAAATACTTAGTAGATAAATGAGTAGTCTAGGACATAACCACTGGAAGGCCATCGTAAGAGTTTTGAGGTATCTAAGAGAAACTTTAAAATAAGGTATGTATTATACAGGATATCATATTATTCTAGAATGATACAGCGATGCTAACTGGATATCTGATAAAACAAATTCCAAGTCCATTAGTGGCTTTTTTTTTTCACGTTAGGGGTGCATTCGTATCATGGAAATCCTAGAAGGATTTCCACGATACAGATACATTGATGCTAATTGGATATCTGATAAAACAAATTCCAAGTCCATTATTGGTTTTTTTTCACGTTATGGGTACATCTGTTTCGTGGAAATCCTAGAGAACCGGAGTGGCATCAAAATTTCTTAGAGGATATTCCATACAGATCAAAATCGGTGCCAGCTATAAGCATACATTATGATAGCCAATCGGCTATTGGGAGGGCCAAAAATACAATTTATAATAGTAAGTCTCGACATATACGTCGAAGAGATAATACTATATGGTAAATACTCTCAAGTGGTATAATTTCAATAAATTATGTCAAATCGAAGAAAACCCTAGCATATCCAGTTACTAAAGGTTTACCTTGAGAGCAAGTTGAGAATTCATCGAGTGGAATGGGCTTGAAGCCTATAAATTAAGAATTGTCGTTGTGGAAACCCAACCTTGCTGACTGGAGATCCCAAGATCTAGGTTCAAAAAATACAACTGAAACTTTGTGCAATTTAAACCAAATATTGTAGAGTATTATACTTTTTCCCATTCCTATAATGACGCATAGTGTTATCTCTCAAGCTAGGATACATTAATGCTTTTAATGATCACTATATTAATAGAAGAGTCCTAATAAGGGTAACGACATATTATCTTATATAGTAGATCACCTATTTCAAGTAAGAAGTTTGCCCGCTTCTATGGGACTTTTCCTAAGGTACTTGATGATGTTAGGACCAATGGTCATGGCTTACTTAAACACAACCATAGAACGGAAAATGATCAAAGTGAAGTTGTGTGATAGCTATTATCTTGGTTTACACTAACGGTGGAATAGCTCAAGATATGGTCACTGGTTTGCCAAGTAAATGCGATAGTCATTTACTAAGCAAGGTTTAAGGAGAGAGCTACCTATTTCAATGTAGTTTTGTTTCAAGAAAAATTCTGTTAAGTATCCACATTAATATTTATGGTGTGTTTACTTGAGGGTGATGAGAATTGAGGAATGATAATCATTTCCATTAAGATTGTTTACTTCTAAAATTGAATAAAAATGGGAATGAGAATGAGAGTGAGGCCCACACATTTGAGAATAAGGAATGAGAGTCTCATTCATACACCCTCATGGGAATGAGATTCACATTCCCATTATTGATGAGAAATTACAATATTGCCCAAAAG
>SKCR01010362.1:0-22856 GCA_019454045.1 Zanthoxylum bungeanum | reverse complement strand
GAATCTTCCGAGCAAGATAACTGTTGCCGAATAAACAACAAATGCGGATTATTGCTGCAGCTGAGGCAGCAATAGAAGCCATTTGGGTCAAAAATAAATCTAATTAGATTAGATATAGTTCTGTTAGCGGCTGAGCTAGGCGTCAGCACAGGCTAAGGAATTAAAGGTCTCATCGACGATCCAGATATATACTTCGATATTCATCTAATTCGTTCGGATCATACATCATGGCGATGTGATGATCGTGTAAATCGCGTTAGACGATAATCAAGCAAATCCGCTAACGAAAACCTTTCCTCAGCAATTTGAGCGAACCATACATAGTTCGGGTGTGGGACACTTGAGTGACTGGCTATGTGCCAAGTGGGAGATTGTTGGACAAAATGACCCATAGCGTCACTATTTGCACAGATCATTGTGTTGTTGTAGCAAATTAACTAAGTGACAAGGAAATTGCACTCTCATCATTTGTGATTAGATCACCATAGATATATAAATGAAGAGAGGTCCCTATGATTAGTTCCTGGACTGAGAATGATATGAGACAGTATCAGTCCCCGAAGGATTAATTATTAAATATCCCTAGCCGGAGTATTATCGAGACTGGACATCGATAATGCAGAATAGGCTAGTATTGCACTTGTGCACGTTGTGAGGGCACAACGGCATAGTTCTCATATATATAAGTGTTAGAGACTTATGCAAGTGCGATAGGAGGTCGTGTTTCACCGATGGTACGGGAAACAGCTTCGCTCTGGATAGACCCTTCGGAATCCCATTGGTATTATGACTATGTGTCTATGGGAGGCCGAAATCAAGGTAGGTGTGTAAAGTCTTAATCTGAGACTTACATCGCTAATACTTATGATAATCGATAGACTTTGGTCTTGGTGGTACAGGCTTTAACCGGTTCTGCGTACACCACTTCTGGGTTTATCAGAGAGTCGTAATGTATTGGATGTGATGTCAAGACGGAAGTATCACTCCAGTCATATTGGAGATGATGTCACGCAGGATACGGTATTAGTGCTCTTAAGCGCTGCGCGGCCATCGGGATATTATGACAAGGTCATGTATATCCGATTATAGAGACTAGTTACCAGACATCCGACATGTGTTTCGTAAGGGCAGACACTTATCCAGCCCTAGGCCTAGCACGTGACTATCCGATACTGGGCCGATATGCACAATACAATGGTATACTACGCTTGATACAGATCTTAATATTCTTAAATGGATATGTCCGGAGAATTGGAAGACTTGGTGCTTTGCTAGGAGTCGACCTTGTCTTGTAAATCGGTAAAACGTAGTACTTGGTACGTACGTGATTCGGATACTCCGATGACCGTATTTACTGCCAATATATCCGGGGATCTCATGGGTCGCTTCCCGATAATCCACCGATGATGCACAACTCGCACTCTTGTATTAAGGATTATATAGAAGAGAGAGAAAATTATCTAGGATTAATAACGGAGATATTTTATCTAGGATAAAATATCGTCTAGAGAGAGAAACGATTAATTTGGAATTAATCGATTAAATTAATATATTCGATATATTAAACGAAATTAGATTTCGACGCGGAATTAAAATTAGATTTTAATTCGGGCGAACGAATTAATTTAGAATTAATTCGTTAGCGACGTGAATAGTGAAATTCGCTAGGCGTAATCATTTAATTACGACGCGACGGAAAAATCGTTAATTTGGAATTAACGAACCCGAGCCCGAGTGTGATTGCGAGCGCATTCGTATTTCAAATTCGATTGCGGCATCGCAAGTCGCATCAAGCGTCAAATCATTCATCACATCAAGCTTCAAAACAAATGTCACTTTGAGTGATGTGATTGATTGATGTGATTGATTGATTGAAAGACATGTCACTTTATTAAAGTTGATATGACTTAAAGTTGATGGGAATAGTGAAAGCTAGTGGAGGGAAAACTTTTGGTTTTTGGCTCCAAAATTCATTTAATTTATTAGATGAAATTAAATGGAAATTGATTATTATTTTGGAAAATATATAATCAAAAGGGCTTTACACTTTTCGTAACATGTAAACACATTTCTATCTCTCCATTTCTTTCTCTTCTTCTCACGAAATGGACCATTTTTCTTCACTGGTTTTGAACCAGAAATGGCGTGAACAAAGGGAAGCAAGAGTTGCGTTTTCATGGTGATAACCGCAAGTGCTAGCACACTACGAGTCTTGCGAAGGTGGTAGGGAGGTTCGACCATGAGCCGGGAACGTTTTGATGAAGTTTGAAGCTCGTTTTTGATGTTCAAAATGGCGCAAAACAGACCACCAAACTGCTGTAGTGGGCGCACATGAGCAGTGGGCAGTGAGCAGAATTTCAGTTCGTTTTTTGTTGCCAAATCGTCTCTCAACCGCTCGATGTAAGTATTTCGCACTTCCGTCGTTGTATTCGCTTATGATTCATGCTTGAGTTTTGATCTTGGGACCTCTAGAAACTCCAACATGAAGATGCTTGTTGATAACTGCATATTTCATTTATGAAATGTGTCAGTTGCAGATCAAAATCGCTTTCCTGAAAAGGAATTTGGAGGATGCTTACAACATCCTGACGATTTTGTATAACCGACAAACAAGGTTTGCGGGTTATTCGATCCATGTTTGGATTGAAACAAGCATAAGGTTCTTGGAACTGACGTTTTGAAATAATCATAATGGTTATGATTTGACTCAAAACGAAATAATTCTTGTATATATAAGGAGGTTAGTGGGAGGGCACTGACAATGAAATTCCCATAAAGCAATTGGTGAAAGCCTGGCTTTCATAGATATTCTTTCATAGAAATTCTCCGTAGAATTCTGGGGAGTAACAACCTTTATTCAAGGAATAAAGATCTACAGGGATAGATTTGGAGTTGTTAACACTCTCTGGAAATTGTACATTTAAAATGTACTTGTATTGGTGTCTCATACGCTTCGAGCATATGGAGTCACAATCGGGTCAATCCAAGTGATAGTCATTGGATTGAAGTTAAGGACATCTATTAGTATCTTAGAGAACTAAAGATGCTGTCTTAAATTATGGAGTAGGAGAACTTGAAGTGACTAGGATCACTGTTGCAAGTTTCCAAACCGGTAAATACTGCGGTACTATAAAGTTTTAACACTGGGACAGTGAGTTGGAAATCTTCCGAGCAAGATAACTGTTGCCGAATAAACAACAAATGCGGATTATTGCTGCAGCTGAGGCAGCAATAGAAGCCATTTGGATCGAAAAATAAATCTAATTAGATTAGATATAGTTCTTTTAGCAGCTGAGCTAGGCGTCAGCACAGGCTAAGGAATTAAAGGTCTCATCGACGATCTAGATATATACTTCTATATCATCTGATTCGTTCGGATCATACATCGTGGCGATGTGATGATCGTGTAAATCGCGTCAGACGATAATTAAGCAAATCCGCTGACGAAAACCTTTCCTCAGCAATTTGAGCGAACCGTACATAGTTCGGATGTGGGACCACTTCTGGGTTTATCAGAGAGTCGTAGTGTATTGGGTGTGATGTCAAGACGGAAGTATCACTTCAGTCATAGTGGAGATGATGTCACGCAGGATACGGTATTAGTGCTCTTAAGTGTTGCGCAACCATCGGGATATTATGACTAGGTCATGCATATCCGATTATAGAGACTAGTTACCAGACATCCGACATGTGCTTCGGACGGGGCAGACACTTATCCAGCCCCAGCCCTAGCACGTGACTATCCGATATTGGGCCGATATGCACAATACTACGGTATACTACGCTTGATACAGATCTATATATTCCTGTAAGAATATTTCTGGAGAATTGGGTAGGCATGGCACTTTGCTAGAAGCCAACCTTGTCTTGTAAATCGGTATAAACGTAGTACGAGGTACTTACGTGTTCGGATAGTCCGACGACCGTATTTACAGCCAACATATCCGGAGATCTCATGGGCCGGTTCCTGAAGATTCACCGATGACGTATGACTCGCACTTTAATTAATCTGGGATTAATTCGATGAGAGAGAAAATTAATCTGGGATTAATTATGGAGATATTTTGTCTCGGATAAAATATCGTTAAAGAGAGAGAACGATTAATTTGGAATTAATCGATAAATTAATATATTCGATATATTATAACGAAATTAGATTTCGACGCGGAATTGAAATTAGATTTTAATTCGGGCGAACGAATTAATTTAGAATTAATTCGTTAGCGACGTGAATAGTGAATTCGCTAGGCGTAATCATTTAATTACGACGCAACGAAAAATTCATTAATTTGGAATTAGCGAACCCGAACCCGGGATTGTTTGCGAGCGCATTCGCATTTCGAATTCGAGTGCGGCACGCAAGTCAAATCAAGCGTCAAATCGCAAATCACATCAAGCGTCAAATCACATGTCACTTTGAGTGATGTGACATTTGAGTGATTGATGTGAGTTGATTTGTAGTGATTGACAAGCATTTAATGTTTGTTTTTGAAATTGGAAAAAGGTAAATGGTTTATTATTTTTTGGGAAAATATAAAGCCAATTACAATTTTTCTTTTTCATTAATTCACTCTCTCTCTCTCCTTTACGTTTTTTGCTCATTTTGGAGCCAAAAAACTTCTTCATCTTCTCTCTCGGTCTTGACCGATTCTTCTCCTCTTTTTCTCTGGTTTGACCGAACGAAAATTGGAGAAGCAAAGATTTTGTTGCAAGATCTATGTGCTAGCACACTCATGGAGGAATACAAAGGTGTTAGGGAAGTGATTTCGTGAGCTTGGAATCACCTTGATAAGCTTGGAGCTTGGAGCATCAATGGAGGACCACCCAAAGCCGAAAATGAAGCTGCAGTTCACTGCCATTGCCGAGCTTGGAGGGAGGCAGAAACATGAAGTGCGAATTTGGTTCATCTTCATTGCATCTCAACCGATCCATGTGAGTTTTTCCGCACCTCCTATGGTTGTATTCATACTCGTTTATGCATGATAAATGATCCTTGGGACTTGATTGAAACTCAACATTACAGCCCTTTTTTCTTCTGTTTTGGTTCACCGAAAATGGCAAGAAGGAGCTATGGAATTTTGTGGCAAAATTCCTAAGTGCTAGCACACTCTAGGAGACATACAAAGGTGATAGGGAACTCACTTCATGAGCATGGAAGTTTATCACAAAGTTTGGAGCTTCAAAGGAGATCCATGGCCGAATTCAAAGGACAATAAAACAGCCCACTGTCGAGCTTGGAGGAGGCAGAAAATGAGTTTTGTTCATCACCGCATCGACTCCACCGATCATTGTGAGTATTCTGCAACTCCCTTGAATGTATTCACATGTGTTTTATGCTTGATAATTGATCCTTGGACCTTAGAGAATCCAACACTATGTGGATTGTTTATCATTCGCTATGCTTAATGCTTTCTTTTACTTAGCCAACAATGTGATAGTTATGGTAAACCCTAATGAACTTGGAAAAGAGAATTTTGATTTAGCCTTAAGAATTGATAAGACATAATCATATTCATATAATTGATTTCCGTACAGAATATGAATATACCTGTAAGGCATGCGTAACTATAAGTAGAACTTATTCTTAATGAGCTTGGCTTAGATTAATTGTCATAGGAATATAATTAATTGTACTAAGGTAGGTGTTTCTACATGACCATCAAAAGAGGCTTGTAGATAACTTCATGTTATAGGTTAATAATTTCATCATAGTTGATTAGTCATAAAGAGAGGTGATTGATTTAAGAAATATTATGGGGAAGTTATGATCCTAAGTTCTTTTTATCTTATTATCTTATGTGTTTAAGTTTATTATTTGCTTTGCTGTTTATTTAATTTGTTAGTTAATACCTCATTTTTTGAAGAGGAGCTTGATTAGTAATGCTCATGGCACTGTCTTATCTAAGAAGTCTAGCTAATAATTATAAATTAAGCGCTACTTGGGAGGCAACCTAAACGTTTTTTAAATTTTCTTATGTTTTATTTTATTTTATTTATTGTGTTATTTGTGTTTTCAGTTATGTTTTTTTCTTTCGATGATCCGGGTTTCAACATAAGTTTGGGGGGTGGCAGTTTTGGCTTCACTTACCATCAAATAAATTTCTACATCATCATCGATAAACCCAAATAGTATTTATTTTTTCCCTCTATTTCTATTTTTCGATATTGAGGATGATGTTTATTTTAAGTTTTGGGGTAGGGAATAGAAATTTGTATTTGTATTTTAACATTTTTTTTAGTTATGTCTTGGTTAAAATATCACATGTCTACGATATAGATTTGATTTGCATTAAAAAAATTCTCTTAGAAAATGATAAATGTTGGTTAATGTCCACACTGAATTCTTAAATTGAGTTTGTCTTGAGATGATTCCTTGCATATTCAAGCACTTACATCAATTATGTTTTAGTTTAGACTTTAAATTTGAGGTTGAGACAGTTTGAATTGAGATAATTAGATTGAATAAATGATCGTTAGGCTATATATATATATATATATATATATATAATATATATATATATATTATATATATATATATATATATATATATATATATATAATATATATATATCTTCAAATTTTATGAAAGTTGGTATATCAAAGAGCTATCTATAACCTTTAAGCGTTAAGGTACCCATGGGCAAGCGTAAAGCTACCATGAGGAGAAATGCTACCTTAAAAGGTAGTGTGAAAGCGCGTGAAAACAAGAAGGAAAAAATAACAACAATAAATATTAAAGCCAAGATACATGAGCTTAATAAGAAATATAGACTTTAATATACATAAGTTTGTTTAACCCATTCTATTTTGATTGTCGAGATGAAAAACTGTTAAAATTGATGATCTATGGAATAAACTATAATGAGATTGATTCTCACACACACACACTGTAAGAATTTAATTGAGATAAATTTAATTTTTGAATGAAGTTTTGATTGTTTATAGTATTTTGAAGTTTTCTGTGATCCATTGTCATCTTATATAATGATCTCTGAGTTTGAGATATTATTGATGATCTATGTGTGATCCTTTTAAATTATTAGCATTGATATGCAGTGCCATTGATTACTATTGGTTGAAAATAAAAAGCATGGATATTAGATTAATTTGAGCGATTTTGATGATCTATGCTTAAATTTCATATTGTATGGCAAAAGGGGATAATATATAATAATGCTAAGTGTGCATGTTAATGAACTTTTTGATATATTTTATGCATAAATATTGATTTGATATCTTATATAGCTTCTTTTTCTTTTTTACTTCTCCATCCTTTTTGATAATGCAAAGGGGGAGAAATGAGATTCAAACTTGTATACCGTCACTTCTGTATTAAGGGGGAGCAACTTGCACTAATGTGTTTGTCTAAGTTTTATAGAGCTATATTGAAGACAATCACATGTTGAAAGGGAGCTAATATTGAGGGGGAGCAAAATCGTCATCAAATTTGGAACTCTCAAAGCTCAAAAGTTTTAAAGGTTGACATCATCAGAAAGAGGGCGATTGTTAGCGATATATTCTCAAGATGGATTTTGATGATGCAACACTAGAAGACTTCGACACGTATTAGCGGACATTCTAAAAAGATGTCGAAGCACAATGGTAATGAAGAACGATGACTGTGAAAACTCAAGCGACTAATGAAGAACATCTTGTATAAGTCTTAACTTAGGGATCTATTATTAAAGTGAGTTGTTAATTTAAGTCTCTAAGCTAATAGGACATATGCACATTCATATAGATACATTAGGGTCATATGCAAAATCGTTTTAATCTTCAAATCCTGTAATTTTAGCACTGATATCGGCATACCGGTGCCTCTGTTCTACTCTGAGCAGTTTTGCATCGCCTCTGGAACCGGGCTACTCCATACCAGCCATTCTAGAATTTGTACAGTTTCTGGAACCGGCCTAAAGCATACCGGTCAACCTTCGTACTTTACATGTTGTCAAAAATTGGCATGGACCATATCGGTCCCATACCAGTAAGCACACAGGCATATCGGCCTCCATACAGGAGTAATCTGGTATTGCGCTTGAATCTTCCATGATAATATAGCCGTTATATTTTGTCAGATCGACATACCGGCCTCTAAGACCGGCATACCCGTCTCAGACAGAGAACATAGGCTGTATTTCTCTTTCACTATAAATTAAACCACAAATTCATTTTTGCCAATTTCTTGCATCTTCATACAATTTCTTCTAAGGCAAAAATAGAGAGTAAATAAAACATTCATCATCATACACTCTCATACTCAAGCTCACACACTACACCTTCATATCATTAGTAGTGAGCTTAGATTTCTTGGGTTAATAACTTACACTAAATCTTCATTATCTTTATGAGTGCCCAAGTTGTTCTTTAAACTTTATATTCAAACACTTGAGGTTGGGAAATCCCTTTGTGAGTTGGTAAACTCAAAAGGATGGATTGTAAAGGTTTGTGAGTGAGACTATTGAGAAAACTCATTGTAAAGTTTGAAGAGTGAGGCCTATGTGATAAAGCTCTTGTGTAAAGGTTTGAAGCAACCGAGAGGGCAAAACAACCTTGGTTGAGAGTGACCCACGGAAAAAAAAATTGGGGCCAATTTTGATTACGCCCAAATATGACTCGCGGTTATCGCAGTATAGCTGGGGTGTCGATTCCTCAGAGAGATGGTTACAGGAACAAATTTACTCAAACAAAAACTTTAGCAATAACTTAAATAAAGAAAATGAATGAAATTGATAATATAAGATAAAAGAAAATAAAAAATAAAAAGTATGAAAAGTATGCAGGAAATATCTACAGAGATAAACAGCAAGCAAGCATCAGGAATTCCTCTTGTATCAACCTTTTGTATTCAGTTATTGATTCTTTTCATTACACAATTGAAGGTTTCACATCCCAAACCAACAATTGGAAGATATTCAATTCTACTCATATTAAATTCTAGGGTAATCAATGATTATTTTCTCTATGTTAACAGCAAACAAAAGTTATTATTACGAGCTATCTAACGTCGACAATATACCCTCAGGCAATACTGCAGCAGAAGACCAACACATAAAACAACTTTACCAGTCACAACTGATTTCACAAATCACACATAGAAGAAGCATGACTGGATCTATATGGGATTTGACAAAACACAATTTCTGGGCTAATAAATCGAATGATAATAAAGAATAACAACCATCAATTTTATTAAACGTTAAAAGGTTCATTCAAGAATCAACAACATGAATATAAGAAGTTAAAATACAAGAGTTCATCCTTAGCTTTGCCTAGGAGATTAGTTCTCCATGGAAGAAAGAGATGCAGCCTGAATAGATCGGAGAGACGTCATGATTTCCTTGAAGTTCTTCGTTCTTCCTCTCTATGAATTATGTTTTTGGCTCTTTTTGAGTGTTTTTCCTCTGTTTCTCTCTGATTTTCTCCTCCTCTAGGGTTTGGGACGAAGTTGGATTTATATAGAAAAGTCCTGAAACCCTAAATTGCATTAAAAACACACAGCACAAAATCCTGAAATCGCAGTTTCACGTCGCGACGTGCGCCGAGCCTCTAGACGCGCCAGCAGCTTTGAAGGATGCTTCAATTGACTAGATCTCCTCGAGTAGATGCAAATCGATATATTATGGGTCTCGTAACTCTTTCTAAATCAAAAGTTATAGCCTTTTTAATTTCAGTGCGCGCCTGATGCTCCTGCGTGCGTCCGATATGTCTGTTAGGCTCTGAAACATGTTCAATTGCTCCATTCTCTTTGATCCATCACTTCCTATTAACAAAGCATAAAATGACTATAATTAAGATTAAAACATATGATAATGAAGCTAAGTTAACAGTGTTCTAAGTACACTTTCGTGCACTTATCACAACCCCCAACCAGCTTATTGCTAGTCTCTAGCAATTCAAGCGTAAAATAAAATAAAAATTAAATAAAAAAAAACTATCTAAGCCACTTTCGTAGGGATCACGATTGCATTTAGCGCATGCAACAAGCCTTTAAACCCCTAGGTGTCCCTAGTGGACGAGTATAGTCTCGTGAGGGCTTACAGCGACGACACCCACAAACGTCATTCAAAACACACAATCATGCAAAATTAAATAGTCCCAATAGTTTCACATAAGTATGTCCTCAGAGAATGCATAGTAATGAAACAATAGAACCTTCAAAGTACTCAACGCAACTCAAATCTAAATCTTTGAATAAATCATCTAAGCTAGACTCAAAGTGTGTGTGTGCTAAGGTTCTTCACAGCTTTATTCCTAGGTAAGCCAACTCAATGATTTCGTTTAAAAATCGGGGTCGATGGGTCTAACCAACCTAGATATCTCAATTAAGTTCTGTAGTTGCTTTTATGTGTGCTCAATATGGTATGATTTTTTTCTTTTCTTTCCTGTCTCTTGTTGCATTTTCTTTTGAATTTTTCTTTTCTTTCTGTTTTGCCATTTTTTTTTTTTTCAACACACCTACCCTTTAAGGTAGCATTTCTCCTCATGGTGGTCCTAATACTCGCCCATGGGTAGCTTCACGCTTATCGGTTATAGGTGGTTTACTTTCTTTCTTCAGAGACTTTTCTTTTATTTGCAACCATACCATACGTCATAACACAAGCAATTCAGGATAGATATCTAAGCAAACGGTCATTCATCGACATACAATTTATTCAACTAGTCATCTTGCTAACTACTCAGGCTTCCACTGCTAAAAACCCATAATTAAGTGCTTACGAGTCTAACATAGATAAACTACTCAAATCATCAGATAAAAGTACATTAAAGGACTTATCGTTTCTAAGATTTCATCCTAACACAAACAATATCATCATAGGAACTATGTTTAACTATCAAGGACTAAAACAAACAAAAAAACAATCAATTTTTTTTTTTTGAAAATAAAATGTATTTATGACAGGTTTTCATGCGCATGCATACACCCCCACACTTAAAACTTGCATTGTCCTCAATGTAAGATAAATATAAAGAAAATGATTAAGGAACAACACTACCAGGCGCGGAGTTGATCAGGTTCCTGCTGGCGAGACTTTGGCTGTGTGGCTGTGTGTGTGTAGGTTGTGCTAACTCCTGCATAAACACTCATGCAAACATAAAAAATAAAACATGCAATTAGCACACAATAAATAAAACTAAAGTAAATAAAATAAAATAAATAAAATGCAAATGCAAGGGTTGCCTCCCCGCTAGCGCTAAGTTTAACGTCTTCAGCCAGACGCAAACACTCAAGTTGTCATGGTGGTTTCCATCTAGCGTACTGATGAAGACACACGAGGGAATGTTTGTCTAGCTGTGGCAGTGTATCCATGGGTCCTCTTAGGTCTGGAGATTGTTGAAATCTTGGACTCTCGTATGGAAAATTTTTCTCAATCTCCTTTTTAATCTCACAGGCATCATCTTTAATTGAGCATTAACTCTCATTTTTCTCATTTTTCGGTTCTTTGGGATCAGTTTTAGCTCAAGAGGATTTAATTCAGGATGTGGAGAAGTTGTTTCTGGAAGGACTGTTTCTAGCATGTATGACAAATGACACTCACCCTCACCCTGTGGTTGTTTCTCGAGATGTAAACTGTTAAGTTCTTGAGGAGATGGTACTCTAACTTGGAAATGTGACACTTGTTCTCTCTTGAGGTGTTGGCACTATCATCCTTAGGGTCACCTATAGTGTTGGAAGTATTCTGTATCCCTACCTCTTTACTACTCCTAGTGATTATGGCATGAACACCTCCTATACTGGATACCTCATGATTAGCCTGTGCCATGTGCTGACCTTGTGGATTAGGTTGAGTTTGAGATGGGAATTTTCCTTGTCTTTGTACACTCAGGACATTAGTCAATTTAGAGATTTGACTCTTAATTTCTTTTGGTCTTCAGCTACCTGAGATATCAACGACTCAATCCTTTGATTGGTTTTGTCCTGGGCCTCCACAATGATTTCTGGGCTTCTATAAATGCTTGCATAGTATCCTCTAAAGAATTCCTAGGAATGGCAGGTGTGTGATACTGTGGGGTACTGTAACTCCTAGGTTGTGGTGTCTGGGTAGGCTGATAGGACTCCTGCCTCCAACTAACATTGGGATGGTTCCGCCAACTAGGATTATAGGTATCTGGATATGGTGTATAAGGCTTCTGGTACATCCCTAAAGTATTGTAGTTTTCCTCATTTGTACCTCTCATCTCACCGTACACGGGACACTCTTGGGATTCTAGCTGGGCTACTGAATGCATTGTCTTGCTGTCTTTGGCTATTAAGGCTCCATCTGTCTAGTTAACAGCTCAACTTGTGTCTTAATGTTATCCTCTTCCCTAAAGTATTGTAGGCTTCTGCTAGGAGAAGTGTGTGTCCTATCAGTGTTATCTACAGCATTAGGTCCAGTCCAAGTATGTGATTTCTTAGCTAGGTCATCTAAATACTCGAGTGCCTCATCAGGGTCCTTTCGGATAAACTCACCATTGCACATTGTCTCAACGAATTGGCGCTCCCTAGGGGTCAGTCCATCATAGAAATAACTTACTAAACGCCAACTCTCATATCCATGGTGAGGGCAACTAGCTAACAACTCTTTATACCTCTCCCACGTTTGGTAAAGGGTCTCACTGTCTCTCTGGGAGAAGGTGGAGATTTTTCTTTTCAGGGCATTCGTCTTATGGTGTGGGAAATATTTATAAAAAATGCCTGGGTCATCTCGCCCCACGATCCTATTGACCTGGTCTTAAAGAATACAACCAGCTCTTAGCTCTATCCTTAAGGGCAAATGGAAAGAACTTAAGTCTAATTGTGTCAGTGGTTCCAAACCGGTCATGGAAGGTTGCTACTACCTCTTCAAACTCTCTAATATGCACGTAAGGATTCTCGCTCTCTAAACCGTGAAAAGTTGGAAGATACTGTATCATTCCAGGCCTAAAGTCTATGTGTGGTGCATTAGGAGGAAACATGATGCACGAAGGTGTAGCTGTGCGAGTTGGGTGGCGGTACTCTTCAAGAGTCCTCCTAGGTGGTCTCTCGTATTCACTCATGTTATGTGCGCTAGACGCAGATGGATGTAGAAAAAGGATTTTCAAATATGTTCTCAGAATCTGAGCTTTCTTCTTCAGTCCTAACAAATCTACCAAATATATCCCTACGTCTAGACATGTAATTGAAGCTCAAATAATACGAGAAATAAAATAAAAATAAAATAAATAAAAGAATAAACTAAAACTTAAAATCTAACTAAAAAAAACAAAAATAAAATAACTAAAATAAATACTAAAATAAAAGACTAGAAAAAAAAAAAAAAATAAAATAAAAATAAAATAAAATAAAAATAAACTAATAAAAATAATAAATAATAATAAAAGAAAATAATAACTAAAAATAAAAAAAAAGGAACGAAGTTACCGCTTCGTTATTGACTAAGCAAACCTGGTCCTTTTGCTTGTAAACCGTCTCCCCGGCAACGGCGCCAAATTTTGATTACGCCCAAATATGACTCGCGGTTATCGCAGTATAGCTGGGGTGTCGATTCCTCAGAGAGATGGTTACAGGAACAAATTTACTCAAACAAAAACTTTAGCAATAACTTAAATAAAGAAAATGAATGAAATTGATAATATAAGATAAAAGAAAATAAAAAATAAAAAGTATGAAAAGTATGCAGGAAATATCTACAGAGATAAACAGCAAAGCATCAGGAATTCCTCTTGTATCAACCTTTTGTATTCAGTTATTGATTCTTTTCATTACACAATTGAAGGTTTCACATCCCAAACCAACAATTGGAAGATATTCAATTCTACTCATATTAAATTCTAGGGTAATCAATGATTATTTTCTCTATGTTAACAGCAAACAAAAGTTATTATTACGAGCTATCTAACGTCGACAATATACCCTCAGGCAATACTGCAGCAGAAGACCAACACATAAAACAACTTTACCAGTCACAACTGATTTCACAAATCACACATAGAAGAAGCATGACTGGATCTATATGGGATTTGACAAAACACAATTTCTGGGCTAATAAATCGAATGATAATAAAGAATAACAACCATCAATTTTATTAAACGTTAAAAGGTTCATTCAAGAATCAACAACATGAATATAAGAAGTTAAAATACAAGAGTTCATCCTTAGCTTTGCCTAGGAGATTAGTTCTCCATGGAAGAAAGAGATGCAGCCTGAATAGATCGGAGAGACGTCATGATTTCCTTGAAGTTCTTCGTTCTTCCTCTCTATGAATTATGTTTTTGGCTCTTTTTGAGTGTTTTTCCTCTGTTTCTCTCTGATTTTCTCCTCCTCTAGGGTTTGGGACGAAGTTGGATTTATATAGAAAAGTCCTGAAACCCTAAATTGCATTAAAAACACACAGCACAAAATCCTGAAATCGCAGTTTCACGTCGCGACGTGCGCCGAGCCTCTAGACGCGCCAGCAGCTTTGAAGGATACTTCAATTGACTAGATCTCCTCGAGTAGATGCAAATCGATATATTATGGGTCTCGTAACTCTTTCTAAATCAAAAGTTATAGCCTTTTTAATTTCAGTGCGCGCCTGATGCTCCTGCGTGCGTCCGAAATGTCTGTTAGGCTCTGAAACATGTTCAATTGCTCCATTCTCTTTGATCCATCACTTCCTATTAACAAAGCATAAAATGACTATAATTAAGATTAAAACATATGATAATGAAGCTAAGTTAACAGTGTTCTAAGTACACTTTCGTGCACTTATCAGTTATGGATTCAACTTAGTGAAAATCTTCAAGCGTGGTTTGAGAGAGTGGACGTATGCTTTGTTGGCTGAACCACTATAAATCACTGTGTCAATTTCTCTAACTCTATCTCTTTAATTTATCGCAAGCTTAATATTATCTTTCCATACTATTTAGCATGGCTTGTGTTTGAGAAATTGATTGATAAGCTTAATTGGTAAAGCTATTAGCTTAGTAGCGTAAAATCGATAAGAATTTTTATTTCCACATATTTAGGCCATTACCCAATTCACCCCTTTTTTGGGTATCCAGAGTTTGCTTGTTGTGCACCTGTAGGTAATTTCACCTCAAACCCCTCCAAAAATGTTATCATCATGGGTGTATCACATGTTTCCATTAACATTTTATGTTAACATTTTCTACAATTGGGCATCCGGAAGATTGTTTCAGCAAGTTATTTCACCCTGGAAATCACTGATTTTGCTCGTTTGTCTAAAGACATCTTTGCTGATTCTTCCTATGATATTTCTACCATTGTTGCCGCTGTAATTCAACATTCATTCTGCTTCTGGATCCTATAGGTATTCTAGTTGTGCTTGTGATCACGACATTCATGCCTTCTAATGTAAGAGATAACTTACATTTAAAGTGGAAAAAATACCTTACTTAATTCCTCTTCCTAGCGGAATACGAATTACGGCTATGAGTAATACGTACGTGTAATGCCAAGATCACTTCTAATGTAATACATGTACGCAAATGGTGGAAGTCATTTGACAATGATCAAGTAATATATTTCATTTTTAAAAAATTCTAATTTTTGTAATATTTATTTGTTCCCAGGATGTTTTGGTATTAAATTTACTTATATGACAATGCCGGTGAATTTGGGCATCACTTATTATTTACTAACCACTTGTCAGCTGCAACATTTTACCTTATCTTGACTGAAAGGGCATTTTCGATTTTACACGGTTAACTGACAGAAAGTGGATGGAAATACTAACATCTGGGGAGCTCTCTGAAAATACATCAATTACTCCATACCTCAAGGGAGCTATCTGGAAATAACCCTTTAATTAAGATATCGGACGAACGTACTTCGTATGAAAGCCGTCTTGAACTTGACTTGACCATACTCGAAATGTATATTTTGTATTTTATTTTATTTTTGAAAGGATCTTTTTAACTTTTTTGTGTACTCTATTTGGGCCTTTAATAGCCCAGTTATATGGTCCAATAACACAAATAGGCCCATAATTTCCAAATTCATAATAAGGTTTCTAGGGTTTCAATTTCAGCATAATAAGTAAATTGAGTACAAGCCTCCATATCTTGTACATTTACTCCACTCACACACACAAGTGGGCAGGTAGCAGCAATGGCGCCGAAGCAAGGGAAGCCAAGAGTGAGTAGGAATCCGGAGCTGATCCGAGGAATCGGAAAGTTCTCTCGTTCAAAGATGTACCACAAGAGGGGTCTCTGGGCAATTAAGGTCAAAAACGGTGGCGTTTTCCCTCGTCACGACCCTAAGCCCAAAGCTGCAGCTCCCGCCGAGAAGCCCACAAAGTTTTATCCCGCCGATGACGTCAAGAAACCACTCGTCAACAAGCGCAAGCCTAAACCCACCAAGCTTCGGTACTAGTTTTTTCACCCCTAATAATACGCGTTCAAATTATTTTTATGGCTTTATTTTAGTTTTGGAGGTCAAAGTTCGATCTTTAAGGAATATAAATCTCTTTCTGCCTGGAAGTTGTTTTACATGTATATGTAATGCATTTTTGTGGTGTTTAATTATGGATCAGCGGATACTCTATTAATTGTTATAATGTCGGTTTATGAAGTGTTTTTGTGTTCAATATTTCTATTTTGTTGTTATAACCAATAGGATAAATCTTATACTGCTTCTGAGAAAGTATAGTGTGTTGGGTTGCCCGAGGCCGTGGCTTGGTGCTGTAGTATTTAGTGCCTGACCATCAAGTGGTGGTGTAAGGTTTAGTGTCTGACCTTGAAGTCCTGGTTTGAATCCAGTACGAGCATTTCTGGTAAGTGTTTTGGAAAACCCCTTCCGTTTAAACCCGGAATGGGTGGTTTGGCGGTGGGGTTTCCAACGATTTAAAAAATAAATAAATAAAAAATAGTGTGTTGGGTTGTTCTAATTTATTTATGTTTTGCATTCATTCTTTTCTTGGTTCTGCCTAATACATTTTGTCTAAATCAGCTTTAATGATAACTATATGTATCATTTGAGTTGTAGGGCATGTTTCTTAGGGCTCCATTTGACTTGCTTCTCTGTTTTATGTTGTCAGAGCAAGCATCAACCCAGGTACAGTGTTGATTATACTAGCTGGAAGGTTCAAGGGTAAGAGAGTTGTGTTCCTGAAGCAGCTTCCATCTGGATTGCTTCTAGTTACTGGTGAGTTAAAGTCCACTATCTCTTAGGTTTGGTGACTATTGGATTTGTCTTCTATGTAGAATGTTTATAATTGAAATGAGAGAGGCTGTAACGAATTGAATTGTTTGTACTTTTTATTTTTGTTGGTGCCAATATGTTAAAATGGTTTATTCTAAATAAGTGATTGTTTTAATGTAGGGCCGTTTAAGATCAATGGTGTTCCTCTGAGACGTGTGAACCAGTCCTATGTGATTGGAACTTCTACCAAAGTTGATATTTCAGGAGTGAATGTGGATAAATTTGATGATAAGTATTTTGCCAAGGAAGTTGAGGGGAAGAGAAAGAAGGGAGAGAATGAGTTCTTCGAATCAGAGAAAGAGGTTATATAGTTTTGTTGATGTTTTTGCTGTGATGTTGTGTTCTTTTCTGACTTTTGTCTTTTCTCAAATTTGTAGGAGAAGAAGTCACTTCCTCAGGAGAAAAAGGATGATCAGAAGTCTGTTGATACACCATTGATCAAGTCCATTGAGGGTGTTCCAGAGTTGAAGGCTTACCTTGGTGCTAGGTTTTCACTTAGGGCTGGCATGAAACCTCATGAGCTTGTCTTCTAAAAGCGTGTTGGAAAATTATTGGATTGCTTTTCCTTTCCTACTTTTGTTTTGTTTGAATTTAAACTTGGTTTTAGCAGTTGTAATCTTTGAGTTTCACCGGAATCGAACTTCTAAATTTTGGTATGGTGTTAGGCAAAAGAAATGTTTTTTCTTCAAGTACAATTGATTACTGATATATACAATGCGACATAACTTCCATTTAGTTACTTGGATGTTCACCTCTGTAAATGGTTTTTCCTGTATGAATACCCTGGTTTAATTCACCTGAGTAGTTACATTGTGGGTTTTGGTTCAGAAAATTGTCAGTTCTATACATCATGGCACTTGAAAAATTGCCGTTTTGTACAATTTGCCCAAGGCCCCGACACTTCGAAACAAATCCAATTGGCTTGAATCACCTAAACGGTTTATAAATCTAACTTTGACATTTAAACACAGAATCCTGGACTTGAATATATTGCTATGCCAGTGTAATTAAAGGCGCGCCTACATAGAGGCGATGGTTCATACGCCTAGAGGTATGCAAGGGGAGGCGACGTTGCTCAGGCGTGCGCCTACGCGTTGTAAAAAAGGCGCGCCCCAGACTCTAGAAAAGGAACCACATTTATTTTTAATAACCCACCCAAACCCGACCCAAATCACCAAACCTAACCCAAATCAGACTATTTTAGACCCAAAAAAAAACTCTAACTGCCGAAATTTGTATCATTCACAACCACCTCTATTTTTTCATTCAAAACCTAAAGGCCCCTCACAAAGATTCTCCACATCTTTATCTCCTATTCTCCACATCTTAGACAATTTCCAGATTCTCCACATCTTTCTCTCGAATCTCTTCTAAGAGGTATGTTGTTTTTTTTAATTTTTTTTTTTAATAGTCCAAATCACCCAACCTCTATTTTCTTTTTTAACTTTTTTTTTGGGCTGGAGCAGTGCTGCTGTAACAGCAGCAGGCTTGCTGCTGCTGCTGCTGTAACAGTAGCAGGCTGCTGCTGTTGTAAATTTACAGCAGAAGCATGTTGTTGCTGTTACATTGATATGGATTGTTTAATGTTGACATTGATATGCATTTTTATTATGAAATTTAGGATATTATCATTATGGATGCAAGTATTGGTTCTAGTTCCAGTAAATTAAGAAAGGATCATGCATGGAAGTATGCATGTTTGGCACACCCAAACAATAAAAATGACTTGAAGTGCAATTTTTGTGGGAAATTTTCAAAATGTGGAGTATATCGAGCGAAACAGCACCTTGTAGGAGGATTTCGAAATGTAACTGGTTGTACAAAATGTCCTCCTGCTGTTCGTGAAGAAATTAAAGACTTCATGCATTGAGGAGAGAGAAAAAGAATTAATGTATGACATTGATGAAGATTTATGGTATAGTGATGAAGATGTAGATGTTGAAATTAATCAAAGTGGGAAAAACGTTGTTGGGCGGAGTTCAAAGAGGAAAAACGTAAAGAAAAAGGGCCCACTTCACTTGTTTTTTAATCCAACTTCAACAGTTGAGAAAAGATCAAATGATGGGAAGATACGACAAACATCTATCAATGGGGCATGTAAGAAATAATTAAGAGGGAGAGCTATTGGACAATTATGACCCATAGCATCACTATTTGTACAGAACATGGTGTTGTTGTACAAATTAACTATGTGACAAAGGAAATTGCTCTTTTATCAATGATAAAAGTCCATATGATTAGTTCCGGATTAATAAGATATGAGACAATATTAATCCACTAAGGTTTAATCATTAAAATATCCCTCGTCGTAGTATTATCAAGATTGAACATCGATAATGCGGAATAGACTAGTATTGCACTTGTGCGCGTTGTGGGAGCATAACGACATAGTTATCATATATTTAAGTATTGGATATTTATGCAAGTGTAATAGGAGGTTGTGTTTACCGATGGTACGGAAACAGCTTCGCTCTGGATAGACCCCTCAGAATTCCATTGGTAGTATGACTATGTGTCTATGGAAGTCCGAATCAGGGTAGGTGTATTTGGTCTTAACCTGAGACTTACATCGCTAATACTTGCGACAATTAATATACTTTGGTTTTGGTCGTCCAGGGCTTTAACAGGTTCTGTGTACGCCTTTTCTGGGTATATTGAGAATCGTAGTGTATTGGGTATAATGTTAAGATGAAAGTATCACTTCAGTCATATGGACATGATGGTCACGTAGGATAAGGAACCGGTACTCTTGTATGCTGCAGCTATCGGGATAATATGACTAGGTCATGTTTATCCGATTATAGGGACTAGTTACTTGAGATCCGATATGTGCTTCGTAAGGGCAGACACAATTCCAGCCCCAGGCCTAGCACGTGACATCTGATAATGGATCGCTATACGCAATACTATGTATACTACGCCTGGCATAGATTATATATTCCATTAAGAATATTTCTAGAGAATTGGGTAGGCACGGTGCTTTGCTAGAAGCCAACCATGTCTTGTAAATTGGTAAAAATGTAGTACTAGGTACGTACGTATTCGGATAGTCCGACGATCGGATTTAATGCTAACATATCCGGGGATCTCATGGGTCGCTTCCTGAAGATTCATCGATGACGTATGACTCGCACATAATTAATCTGAGATTAATTATAAGAGAAAAAATTAATCTAGGATTAATTACGGAGAATTTTATCTGGGATAAAATTCAATTAAAAGAGAGAGAACGATTAATTTGGAATTAATCGATAAAATAATATATTCGATATATTATACGAAATTAGATTTCGACGCGGAATTAAAATTAGATTTTAATTCGGGCGAACGAGTTAATTTAGAATTAATTCGCTAACGACGTGAAAGTAATTTTACTAGGCATAATTATTTAATTAAATTTGATTTAATTACGTCGCAACGCAAAATTCTTTAATTCGGAATTAGCGAACCCGAGCCCGGGAGTGTTTGCGGGCCCACTCGGATTTTGAATCAAGTGGGGCCCACAAGTCACATCACGCGTCACATCATTAGTCACTCAAGTGATGGAAGTCTTGTCACTTTTTGGTGATTGACATCTTGTCACTTTTTGATTGATGGGAGTTGTTGGAGGCATTTATGCCTTGTACCATTTTTGGAAAATGGTAAATGATGTTTGGTTTTGAAAATAAAAAACATACAACACATTCACACTTCTTCTTCCCTCTCTCTATCCTCTCGGCTTTGAGCCATTTTCCCTCTCCAAAATTGTTCACTTTGAAGTGAACTACAAAGAAGAATATGAAGAATTTTGTTGCAAAATTCATCCCTAGCTAGCACTTAAAAGAGTCATTCAAAGGTGATAGGGAAACCAACTCTTGAGCATAGAATCAACACACAAAGCTTGGAGCTTGAAGATCAAAGCAAATGGGCTTGGCCGAACCACACAAGGAGGAAAAGCTTAGAGCATAGTTTTTTTTTTGTGTTCATCGCATTCAAAAGCCGATCGTTGTAAGTATAATTTCCGCTATACTTCTTCACGTATTCACATATTTCTTGCTTAATTTGATCTTGGTTTGACCTAGAAAACCCAACAATGGTATCAGAGCGGTTATTAAGCATGAAATTGAATTTAGGGTTCTTAACTTTAAATTTGGGTATTTTTGATTTGAGCATGTTTTTGGCAAATTGTTTGTTTGAGCATGCTTATAATATGTTAACTTTGTGTTGTGCATGATCAATTTGAAGAAAAAATTAATTGGATTAATTTTCCCCAAATTTGAGGCTTGGCCGAATGGTGTTGAGTACCCTAGCTCTTGGTGATTTTAAATTTTAGACAATTGGATATGTTTAAAATGCATGAGATATATTAGTTTGTGATTTAATTGGATTAAAATCAAAATTGATGTAAAAAGTCTCATAGTACCGAGAGCTATGAGAGCATGTTGGGATTAATTTTGCTTCAATTTGTGTTGGACATAAATTTATATAATAAAGCATGATTAATTATGTAAATTGGTGTTTTGGAAATGTTAATTTGAATAATTAATTGTGGCTATACACTTTAGTTAATTAAATTGTGATATTGGGAATATTGGAATTTAATTAGTTGGGCTAAATTTGGAATTGGGCTAAAAATATTGTATTTGGGCTTAATGGGCTTGGTTGGGCCAAGTTTGGTTTATGATAATTGGTTGGATCCAATTGGGCCTAAAACCATTTCCATAAAGTCCAAATATAATAAAATGGGTCTTTAAAATTTTAATTTGGCCTAATGGGCCTAAATTGATTTTTGACAAAGAGTGACTCCTTATTGGACTTTGGTTGCCAAAGTCTATGCCTTATAAATTAATTGAAAGCACATTGAACTTTAATTAAATTGACATTAGATGTTAAATTGGGCTTTGAGACCCGTAAAGATTAGATTTAGAATTTAAGTCACAAAGACTAATTAATAAAGTGTAATTATTTAATTTGGAATTAAATAAAGAATTAGTATTGAATACAAATTAAATTGGATTTAATATTGTAGTTTGATATAATTCAAGAATTCGTATTTTGAGTACTTATTCTTAAAACGAGTTGGACTCACGCAAATCAAATCGTTGTTTGAACATTGGATGATCATTAATTTCAGATTAATTAATTGGATTAGATTGATTGATAACATACTTTGTGTGAATACATGGATGTGATGTATAAATAATATATATCGGATGAATATTAGATTGGTGAGGGCAATTTTGGAAATTGTTGTAATAAATTTAGAATTTATTAAATTGGACATGCGTGTCCAGCCTATTACCTCTTGATTCTTTGTATTTCTCTTCTCACCTATTCCCTCAATGTAAATGAGGTTTCTTTAGAAGTGTTATGTAATTGGGTAGAAGTAAGATTTGTGCTACCGGGAGAGAGGAAATGGAGAGATTTGTTCTAGGAACAAATTGTTTTAAATATTCATATGCATATCATTATTAATTTATTTATCGCGCCTTATTATGCTTTTAGAATGCATGCTTAAGGGTGTATGATGAGACCTAATCAAAGATAATTAATTGGTTGCCAATTACGCGAAAAACCCTCAACAAATATTAAACGTTTTCCTTCCATTGAATGATTCATTCTCAAGATCCTAGATTGGCACGGGTTTGTTGGCCAAAGTCAAGACCTTAGTCCATCGCTGATGTGTTTGAATCATGAAAACTTTGTTCCATT
>SKCR01010361.1:0-22616 GCA_019454045.1 Zanthoxylum bungeanum | reverse complement strand
GCTATCCATATTATACTTGAGATATTAATGAGAACGTCAAATCCTTTCGATATAATATAGTCGACTTTCAATTTATGATCTCTAAATAACACTCGGAACTAATTTTTAAAGTTATACCACGGCCATGGATTTACTAGATCGTAAACACGTGATGATACATATGCCCTGTACATAGGACTGGTAGATTCTATCTTGATACGCACTGAATATCATAAGCATCAGTCCACACCCAACGAACATGCGGAGGTCTAATCATGAATAGATCATTGACATGACTGTCATCAAAGTGTGGAGGATAGCTCATATATCCCACTGTGGTATCTCAAGTCGAAGGACCACTAAGCTCGCTCAACTCGAGAAGATTCTTATTGACGTTGGTGTACCATCTATTAGGGAATCTTCAATGAGTCGTTCAGTGTTTATCAAATAAACACCTACATGTCTATACAAGTCTCCCGAGACTCATGGTTCATTGGGATATATCATCAGACCAAGTCAAGATATAGGACATGTACTGGTCTCAGTGGATTTTACTAACCGACCCGTGTTAGTAAATCTTGACCAGGAACTTTATTTAAGGATATTATAGTGTGATTCCCAATGTATATACATCTTATAGTGCGTTTCCCAATGTCAATTACAAACTACGTTGTAACTACGCACTACATTGTAAATCCTAGGGTCTTTGTCTAATATACACGTATCACTAAACCAGATTTAGTTTCGATCTAATCGTAATTGAATATCCAATCGTAATTAGATCGAATATGTGTATAAAAGACAATAGGTGCTACCATTAAATAAGTAATATTATGGAAAATGGAATTGCTCATATTTATGAATCGGACATAAATACGATCTGGATTGGAATTCTGAGCACCAACCCTAACAATTTCTCCCACTTGCATTAGTGCCTATCCACGATATCATATACACATCTCGATGTATATCACATACTCATGGCCTTCAAGAGCTCACCTAGCACTCAAGAGTTAGGCAACAACAAGTAAGCCCGCTTGTAGGACACAGAAACTGGGCGACGCATGCTGTTCTAGACTCAGGGCCTAGTTGGGAGTACGAAGTAGCCAACGGAGGACTAAACCGGAGAATAAAGGAGTCACCACCCGGTGTGAACCGGAAAATGATTTAAGGCCGCACTCACCCCTCGCAAGGGAAGACCTCAAACCGTTGGGTTCGGAATGGTCCCTTACTTATGTCAATTGTAATGGATGGATTTGTGTAATATTAACCAAGTCTACAAGACATACATTGGTAAAACTACTCTAAATTCCTATAGGCCTAAATCTAAAATCGCATGCTTTGAAAGTAAATTTTTACAACGGCAAACATTCGGCATCACACATCAAACATGCTACATACATAGTAATCTAAACATACCTAAACTTAAATTTCCTCATACAAAAGATAAATAACTAAAACATGCTTGAAATAAAATAACGTTCTAATGACCTAATCATGCTCAAATTACATGAATCCTTTAAGTGGTACAGGGCATTGTATCCTGAGTGCAAACCATAATACCGTCCATTCGGATTCGGCTATGGAATTTATGTCCGGTTTTCCATCCAATATACCACAAGAAAGAACACATATTTTATTCACCCATAATCACATCATACACTAAATCATTATTTCATGTGAACAAATTCCAAATAACATGCCAAACTAACTATTCATGCTAAACACATTTTTTAAATCATTATTTTATGTGAATAAATTTAATAATATAAACCCTCAGGTCTAACTTTTTTTTGTCGTTCTTTGGAGGTGCGTTATATGGCCATCAGAAAGGCTAAGACACCACGATTCCACCGGTTCACTGTTTCGACGTTTTGCTCACTGTTTCACTGTTTCATCCGCTGTTTCCACTTCGTTTTGCTACAATTTAAATCTCCACACTTTTCTCACTGGTTTACAATGAATTATGGGCTGTTTTGGTGAATTTTGAGGGGTATTGGACTGCCGTTTGTTCGGTTTCTCGAAGACTTTCAAGTGCAGTTTTTTATTCACTGTTTCGGTGAATTTGGGGACTGTTTTGAGTGTGTTTGAGCTGTGAGTAGGCAGTGAGTGATGAGGATTTACGTGGAGTTGAGGGGGCAGTCAGCGTGGATGAGGGTTGTTTCACTAGCAGTGGCATGAATGAGGATTATTTCACTGATCACGTGGAGAGCTGGTTTGTGCGTGGATTGTGTGCTTGTGGGAGAGAGTGACGTGAAAGTGGCTGAGGTTGCTAGGGTTCTCATGGAAGTGGCTGTTGGATGGGTTAGGGTTTCAGTGTGGCTATTTATGGAAGGAGTGCAGGGGCTGTGTTGAGGTCAGTTTGGTGCGTTGAAGGCTATGGCGCGAAGGGGAGCAAAGGTTTGTTTGTTCATGAAGGGGCTGATGAAGGTGAATGACTAAGGGACGTGGTGACTACAGTGTGAGGACCTCCAAGGTGCGTGAATCCCCCCTTTGAGGGCAGTGAGTGTGTGAATTTATAGGGGCTGAGTGGGGTTGTTATGGTTTGGTGATGGTTACGTGGGCAGTGGCTTAAGGTTTGTCGTGTGTGTATGTGTCATGAAGAAATGGGCGTGTCACTGGTCGGCCTTGGTGAGTATATATGCGTGAATTTGTGGGAGGCAGATGGCTAGTTTAGGGTCTGAGTGTTTGAATGGCGTGAGGCAGTGGATTGAAGGCAATGGCTGGGCGTTTGGCGTGAATGGATAGAGGGCTGTTTTGATCTTCTAAAATGCTTAATCTTTTCTTGATGTTTATTAGGTGTTCCAAGGCAGAAAAATGAGGGTTTAAATAGGCAAATGGAGGGCATTAATGAGATTGGCAAGTTATAATGAAAGGTAATCAATTTGATGACAAGTTTTATTTGGAAATGGAAGGAAGGTAATGTATAATTGTGATCCTTTGTTGAAAATTCAATAAAGGTTGAAAGGAAAGGAAATGAAATGACAAGTTTTGTTTGGAAATGGAAGGAAGGTTATGTATAATTGTGATCCTTTGTTGAAAATTCAAAAAAAGGTGATGGAAAATAAAGAAAATGAGAGGGGATGTGATGGGCGTGGGGTGTGATGGCTAAATGACGTGGGGTTGATCTAATAATGCCTTGGAAATTAGGTGTCAAGGTAAAAGGTGAGATCAAAGGTGTAAAGTAAATGGTAGAAGAGTAAATCATGTTTGAATAGTGCATGGAGGGGTGAAATCATGTGCATGGGCGTGGGCTTTATGGATGGTGGACTTGGTGTTTGATTTGTCTTGGTTTCATGGGCTTTGGATGTGGGTTTAGGTGGGCTTAGAGTGGTTTGCGGGAATTTCGGGCCAAAGATATACCTCGAAACGAAGATTCAACAAGCGAACTCCGAGCGAACTTAGCGAATCAAAACCAATAATATGTCAATTCTTGACTTCTCCTTTCCGACGACCGTTTTCCGCAACTTCCACGACTTAAAGGTAGTGCCTCCTTACGAGACTCGTCACTAGTTTAGTAGAATCAGTAGTGACTCTCCCACTGCATCTTTTCTGACTTTATATGACATAGACCATCTAATGTCATAATTAGGATCAAAACTAATTTGACCTTATGGTTGCAGACTAAATTCTCCATGAATATGAAACTCATTCTTAATATCTCAAAGATCACCAATAACATGTTTCAAGACACATCCTATGGTCTACTGCATATCAAAATAACTCATAACAATTACGATTAAATTGATATTTTAATCGCACATAATATAGTAATCATTACGCCATCATCCTATGATATTTATGTTAGGTTCTCTAAGAACAAGTCCAAGATCAATTAAGCATAAAATTTGTGTGAATAATCAAAGTATGTTGCGGAAAAAGTACTCACATTGATCGGCAATAAGGATGTAGGATTTCAAAATTTTTGCTCCTTTGTGAGTGTTCCAAGATCCTCCTTTTATTGTATCTTGAGCTCCAAGCTTTGGTGAATGAATTCCAAACTCATGGGAGTAGTTTCCCTATCACCTTTGTTGACCCTTTTTTGTGCTAGCACTTGAGATTTTTGAATCAAAAATCAAAGAAAAATGAACCCCAGGTTCACGCCTAAGTAGAGAGAAAAAGATGAAGTTCACGCCCTTGGAGGGAATTGGGAGAGAGAGAGTGATGTTTGGCATAATTGATTTCCAAAAACAATTATCATATACTAAATCCAAGTTTTGGTATTAGTAATTCCAAAATGACAAAGTGTGATTTACAAGTTACCAAAATCCCACCAACTTCTATCAACCAAAAGTTGATAAGTTGACTAGGTGATGTGACTTGTGTAGGCCCCACTTTAATTCAAAATCCGAGTGGGCCCGCAAACACATTCCGGGCTCGGGTTCGTTAATTCTGAATTAACAAATTTTCCGTTGCGACTTAATTAAATTAAATTTAATTAAATAATAATGCCTTGCAAAATTATTATTTAAAGTCGCTTGCGAATTAATTCTAAATTAATTCGTTCGCCCGAATTAAAATCCAATTTTAATTCCGTTCTGAAATCTAATTTCATTTAATATATCGAATATATCGACTAATTCCAAATTAATCGTTCTCTCTCTTTTAATTGAATTTTATCCCAGATAAATTCTCGTCGTAATTAATCTTAGATTAATTTTCTCTCTCTTTTAATTAATCCCATATTAATTATGTTCGAGTCAAACGTCATCGGTGAATCTTCGGGAAACGACCCATGAGATCCCTGGATATGTTGGCAGTAAATCTGGTTATCTGATTATTCGAATACGTGCGTACCCCGTACCACGTTTTTACCGATTTACATGACATGGTTGGCTTCTAGCAAAACACCGTGCCTACCCAATTCTCCAGAAATATTCTTTAAGGAATATATAATCTATGTCCGGCGCAGTATACATAGTATTGCGTATTACGATCTAGTATTGATATCACATGCTAGGCCTAGGGCTGGAATTGTGTCTGCCCCGTACGAAGCATATATCGGATCTCTGGTAACTAGTCTCTATAATCGGATAATCATAACCTAGTCATATTTTCCCGATGATTGCAGTACTAAACAGTACTAGTTCAGTATCCTACGTGATCATCATCTCCATATGACTGGAGTGATACTTCCGTCTTGACATCACACCCAATACACTACGATTCTCATTATACCCAGAAGAGGCGTACACGGAACCTGTTAAAGCCCCGGACGACCAAAACCAAAGTATATTGATTGTCACAAGTATTAGCGATGCAAGTCTCAGGTTAAGACCAAATACACCTACCCTGATTCGGATTCCATAGACACATGGTCATACTACCAATGTGATTCCGAGGGGTCTATCCAGAGCGAAGTTGTTTCCGTACCATCGGTAAACAGAACCTCCTATTACACTTGCATAAGTATCCAATACCCAAATATATGAGAACTATGACGTTACACTTCCATAACACGCACAAGTGTAATACTAGTCTATTCCACATTATCGATGTCCAGTCTCGATAATACTACGACTAGTGATATTTAATGATTAAACCTTACGTGGATTAATATTGTCTCATATCTTATTAATCTGGTACTAATCATATGGAATTTTATCATTTATATATCCCGATAATCCAATTACAAATGATAAAAGAGCAATTTCATTTGTCACATAGTTTATTTGTACAACAACACCATGCTCTGTACAAATAGTGATGTTATGGGTCATAATTGTCCAATAATATTTCACTTGGCCCGTAGCCAATCACTCAAGTGTCATACACATGAACTATGAATTGGTCGCTCAAACTTCTGCTGAGAAATAGTTTTCGTCAGCGGATTGCAATGTTATTGATGAGTGGTAAATCTATCACTATTTCCCACTCATTTAACTTAATATTTTATATAGTGTCTTGAGTTTTGTGAATATTTTGATGTGTTTTGTGTTATTTTGTAGATAAATAAAGTTTCAGGACATTCTAGAGGTGATTTGGAGCAAAACAGTGAAAATTGGCAAAAAGGACATTTTGGTAAATTATCCGTGCCGTGACGCGCAAACCGTGGCGTCGCGGAGCCTAAAGTGCGCCGGCCATGCTAACGTGTGCCGAGGGACACGTGTCAGTATCTGAGAAATTGGACTTGCTAACGTGCGCTGGATCATGCTAACGTGCGCCTGTTGCCACGTGTCATCATCACAGAAGATCTGGTAAAATGCACCGGCTGCCACGTGTCGAAATCTCATTGGACCAAAGCAAGCGCGTCCCACTTGTCGAGTTCTCATTGGACCGAATCACCAGCGAATCACATGCTGCCACGTGTTAATCTCTCATTGGACCAATCCTAAGCGCGTGCCACGTGTCAGATGTTCATTGGACCGAAAACTCAGCTAATCATCGTGTGCCACGTGTCGACTTCTCATTGCACCACCTTCACTGCATGACATGTGTCACCTCCTGATTCTGCCGATAGAACACGCGTGGTCAACCCGTGTTGACCGAAGACGCGTCTTGGCGTCGCTACGCCAAGGCCTCTGGCATCGCGACGCTGGTTCCAGAAAATGCCTATAAATTCAGGCCTTCTTCACTTCATTTGGTCTGCTTTCCTTGGGAGCTTTTCCCGGTTTTTAGAGGATTGCATCTAGTTTTTGTAAATATAAATAATATTTAATTTATGTATTTTAATTTTCAGTAATAATAATAGTAGTTCTTCTTCTTCTCTTTTCTTCATGTTTTGTAGTTAATTTTCCACTGGAGAAGGGTGAAGCTTTTATTATTTTAATTTAGATTAATCTCCTTTAATTATAATATAGAAATTATAATTCAAATTAAAAAGATTACCGCCTTAATGGCTGATTTTATCTATTTGACATAAAGTGGCACCGTCTATATGGCCGGTCTTTAGGTGACAAATAATTACCGCCTATATGGCTAGTTTATGGACAAATAATAATACCGCCTTTATGGCTGGTCGGACTTAATTAAAATCTAATTTAATGAGGATACCGCCTTTATGGCTGGTCGGTAATATCACGATTAATTTTTTATATTATAATAAGGGAGATGTCTAAATTATAAATAGTAAAAGTGGATCCTCAACCCCAGTACTTTATTTTTATTCTAGGGAAGTGATGAAACACAATATCCACACTTAATAATTGATTTCTTTTAATGGGTAATTCTTTAGTTTGTTTATTGAGTCTTAAGCTTAATGCTTCTTGTTGTCTGATCACCAATAAGATTGATGTGGTAAACTTAAAATGAACTAGACATAGGGATTTTAGGTTTCAGCCTTAGATTCAATAGCTCACGATCTTCCTTGAGGATAGATAACCCTTTAATAGATTTCCTTACAAGATAGGAATATACCTGTCGGGCATGGGTAGCCATAATTGGAACTTAATCTTAATGAATCCAGGTAATTTGGTTGACATAGACATATGGTTCAATGGGTTATACTGGGTATTTGCGTCTGACCATCGACAGCGGATTTTGCATATTTTCGTGTTCCAGGTTAGCAAAATGATTTATTACACATAGATAAGAGAATCAATTCGTCTTTATTATAATACTGTGTGGAGTCACGACCCTAGATCCTTGAGTCTTTTCTTTTATTTTCCTTAGTATTTTCTTTTGAGTCTGTTTTTATTTTATTTTGCAAAACCACATTCAACCTAATCAATCAAGCAATAATTCTCTTCTCCCTCAATTAGATACTTGTAAATAAATAGTATCGGTAATTAATAACAACAGTAGGAATTAAGTCCTCGTGGGATCAATATTTTTATACTACTTGAACGATACGTATGCTTGCGTTATACGTGTGTGTTTACGCAGGTCAAGTTTTTGGCGCCGTTGCCGGGGACTTATTTTTCTTGAGTTATTAATTTTGAAGCTATCCAATTTACTTGTATCTAATTTTCTTTATTTTTATCTGTAATTTTTATTTCTTTCGTTTTTTTTCAGGTGGTTGAAAAATGGAACATTATTGAGAGATTGAGAGATTACTTGCTTTACAAGAAGATACACCCCACATCTGGGAGCAACAGTCCGGTTTTCTGAGGCCTGTTGTCCAGCCCAACAACTATCACTGGATATCATAATCAAGCAATACTACATTTGCTCATCAGAACGAAATAGGGAGATGTGTAATTTGTGATGGTAACCACCCGAGCGATCAATGTATATACCTTTCAAAGTGGCAGAATTATTGGAATTATTCAAGGTACGAAGAATCATCACATTTTCCATCTTATCCACCATCAATCTACAATCTTCATCAAGAACCAGAACCATCAGAGGAAGATCAGTTGATTCACATGCTCAAAGATTGGTTCGAGGAACGGGAAGCTCAATTTGATTCACAAATTCAGAGTCAAGCGGCATCTATACAGAGGATGACAGATCAAGTTAGACAATTAATAGATAACCTGAATCACATATCTCACGGAGAAAATTCAAATACTACTGAAGAAGCCTTCGAATATCCTGAGATTCATCATGACATCATAACAGAGGACGAGGCTGAGCAGTATCAAGAATCTGAGGTATCAGTTCAGGAGCCTGAACCAACAAAGTCTCAATTTGATTTTTATTATTCTGACTCTGACGAGGACAAAGAAGCTGAGCTGTTTGTACCAACTGCACCAACAAATGAGGATGAAATTCTGTATCCTCAAAATGAAGATCTTGGAGCATCCATTGCATAAATGTTTGAAGAAGATCTACCTGAGCCAATCATTTCACCCAGATCAGAGGATGAAGACCTAAAATCTGACATTTCTTTTCATCCTCAGGTTGATAATTTTGAAGCATGTATTTCACAGATGACAGATGAAGAGCTGAATATGAAAATTTTCAAATACATCTGTGAAGAAAAGATGGAGCAAGAAACAGAGCAAATTAAGGAGCAACTGTCAGACCAAATTGAAGATCCAGAGCATTCAGGCGAAACATCACTGGTTTGGGGAGTACAATTTAGAGATATCACCCAGAAGCTTGACAGAATGGAACTCCCATTCCAAGTTAAGCACCATACGAGACCTCCTGATTTTCTTTCTTTCTTTTTAGGAACCACTGGAGCAACAAAGGTTAAAAAGGTGGCACAAGCACTGAATGGGACAAAATTCTTTTTACCACTTTACCGTTGGAAGAGACCCTTCAAAAGCAACGCTCATGGGATTGTCTTTAATCGGACATCCAAAACGACACTGAAACCTCCTTGCAGATGGATTTCAGTCACGTCTGGCTGAAGACGAAACATTTAGCGCTAGCAGGGAGGCAACCCATGTAATTTGTTGTAATTTTTGTATACATGTTGTATAGTTTTTAATTTTGTGTGTTATTTTTGTAGGGAAAAGCACAAACGGAGCATAAGACAGAAGGAATGGTGTTTGGCAAAAATAAGAGATAATTCATTAGCGATGGCTGAGTAAAGAATTAATTCTTGAGACGCATCCTAATGAATTTATACTAAGCGAATGGCGTATTGCGTACACAATTCCGTTGCCTTAATTATTGCTTTGATTTGCTTTTCTATTGTAATTATCTTTATTTTCATAGACAGGATCCAGACTTTTTGACCTTTCACGATTTCTTTGTTGTTTAGCTAACAATCGTCCTTTGGAAAATACTAGTGCTATTATTACTCACCCGTTTCAGGTACTATAAATTCAGCTTGTCATTGCACTTTGGAAGGCATCCTGATTTGAGAAAGAAATACATATAAAAATGGAAGCCACTTCAAGAAGACGAGTTGAAAACATCTGTGTGTTTTGCGGTAGTAGTGTTGGTACTAAGCCATAATACGTAGAAGTAGCACAGGAATTGGGTCGAGTCTTAGCTGTAAGGAATATGCACTTAATATATGGCGGGGGCAATCTTGGACTTATGGGGATCGTTTCAAAGGCTGTACAGGAAGGAGGGAGTCACGTTTTGGGAATCATCCCAAAACCCTTGGCAGAGGCGAATCTTATTGGATCATCAAACGGAGATGAACTTATTGTGTCAGGTATGTCCGAGCGACTAGTGGAAATGATTAACCATACCGATGCTTTTATTGCTTTGCTAGGTGGCTTGGGCACATTGGAGGAAATTTTTATAGTGCTATCTTGGGTGAACCTGAACATACACCAGAAACCGCTTGGATTGTACAATGTTGAAGGATTTTATGATTTTCTTTGTGTGTTTCTTGATGATGCCCGGAGAAATGGGTTCGTGTCAAAACCTATGAAAGAACTCCTCTATACTGCCAGAACTGCTCCGGATATAATTGACCAACTCTTAGCCTATGAACCACAAGTTGACCCTATCCTTTCAAAGATAAATTGGTCCGAGGACGATCGTGGTAAGAGGCGTCAGATTAATCTGGATCTTAACCTTTAATTTTTCATAGATTTTCAGCTAACCATGTACTATCTTCTAAATTCTTCTTCTACTGTTTAAGACATTGGGGACAATGTCTCATTTAGGTTTGGGGGAGGAAATTAGTTGATCAGTACCTTGTTTTTAGTTTGTGTGTTGTTTTTATTTTAAGTCCTAAATTTTTCGAAAAATACAAAAAAAATTGAAAATTTTTCAAAAATTACAAAAATATTTTGCGTTTTTGTGTTTTTATTTTAACTAAAAGGGTGAAATTGGTAAGAGATAGCTGAGTAAAGAGTTTTCACTCCCGAGACGTATCTTAAACCATCTTTTCGGAACAAGTTAATTTTTGTTTATTTCCTTTTGAATTATTTAATTTGTAAATCTCCATAAAATTGAGTAAAATGGATCTTCATATGCTCAGTTGACAGATATTATCAACATACATGGAAACATATGGACATGAGCAAAAATTGAAAAGTTTGTAATATTCAGTGCTATAGTTTAATTGGAGGAAGCATTTCAAAAAGCAATGGAGTAAAAAAAAACGTTCGAGATCCGAGTTATTAAGTCTGTAAGGGTGTTTTAACACCTAGTGCCCTAAAACCAACTGGTTTGGTAGTCACTGGCCCAAAGCTCGTTACATGGATCAGAGATGTTGCCGAATAAATATATATATCTGAAGTCTGAGTAATTAAGTCCGTAGGGGTGTCTTAACACCTGGTGCCCTAAAGCCAACTGGTTTGGGAGCCACCGGCCCAAAGCTCGTTACATAGATGGAAGATATTGTATATAAATAAAAAATAGAGAAAAATCAAAGAAAAGATCAGAAAAATCAGAAAAAAAAAATTATTCCATTGCTACAACAAGGTGTGAAATCTGATAGAACATCCCTACAAAAATATTACTCTCTTATCAACTGCACTTGTGACTGTTGTGGGCAAAAATGAGTTGTTTAATATTTTGTTGGCTGTGTATATGGAGAATGGAAAATATAATTGGAGAATTTATTTATTCAGTAATTTAGAAAGAAACAAAACAACTAGTAACTTGGAGTAGAAATTTCACCTGATTAGTCACTAACATCTTTATTCTCTTTTCGCTTGTCTTTTTGCTTTTGTGTGCATTAGTTTTACTTTCCTTTTTACTTTTGTAAAATGTTTGTGGGTATCATTGCTGTAAACCCTCACGAGACTACAACTCGTCCACTAGGGACACCTATGGGTTTAAAGGCTTGTTGCATATGCTAAATGCAACCGTGATCCCTACGAAAGTGGCTTAGTTTAATTTTTTTATGTTATTTTATTCTATGTTTTGCTCGAGGACTAGCTAAATGTTAGTTTTGGGGGTGTGATGAGTGTTAAATCTATCACTATTTCTCACTCATTTAACTTAATATTTTGTATAGTTTCTTGAGTTTTGTGAATATTTTGATGTGTTTTGTGTTATTTTGTAGATAAATAAAGTTTCAGGACATTCTGGAGGTGATTTGGAGCAAAACAGTGAAAATTGGCAAAAAGGGCATTTTGGTAATTGTCGGCATCGCGACGCGCAAACCCGTGACGTCGCGACGCTGAAAGTGCACCGGCCATGCTAATGTGCGCCGAGGGACACGTGTCAGTATCTGAGAAATTAGACTTGCTAACGTGCGCCTGTTGCCACGTGTCATCATCACAAAAGATCTGCTAAAATGCGCCGGCTGCCACGTGTCGAAATCTCATTGGACTAAAGCAAGCGTGTGCCACGTGTCGAGTTCTCATTGGACTGAATCACCAGCGAATCACATGCTGCCACGTGTTAATCTCTTATTGGACCAATCGTAAGCGCGTGCCACGTGTCAGATGTTCATTGGACCGAAAGCTTAGCTAATCACCGTGTGCCACGTGTCGACTTCTCAATGCACCACCTTCACCGCGTGACACATGTCACCTCCTGATTCTGTCGACAGAACACGCGTGGTCAACCCGTGTTGACCGAAGACGCGTCTTGGCGTCGCGACGCTAGTTCCAGAAAATGCCTATAAATTCAGGCCTTCTTCACTTCATTTGGTGTGCTTTCTTCGGGAGCCTTTCCCTGTTTTTAGAGGATTGCATCTAGTTTTTGTAAATATAAATAATATTTAATTATGTATTTTAATTTTCAGTAATAATAATAGTAGTTCTTCTTCTTCTCATTTCTTTCATGTTTTGTAGTTAATTTTCCACTGGAGAAGGGTGAAGCTTTTATTATCTTAATTTAGATTAATCTCCTTTAATTATAATATAGAAATTATAATTCAAATTAAAAAGATTACTGCCTTAATGGCTAGTTTTATTTATTTGACATAAAGTGGCACCGCCTATATGGCCGGTCTTTAGGTGACAGATAATTACCGCATATATGGCTGGTTTATGGACAAATAATAATACCGCCTTTATGGCTGGTCAGACTTAATTAAAATCTAATTTAATGAGGATACCGCCTTTATGGCTGGTCGGTAATATGACGATTAATTTTTATATTATTATAAGGGAGATGTCTAAATTATAAATAGTAAAAGTGGATCCCCAACCCCAGTACTTTATTTTTATTCTAGGGAAGTGATGAAACACAATATCCACACTTAATAATTGATTTTCTTTTTAATGGGTAATTCTTTAGTTTGTTTATTGAGTCTTAAGCTTAATGTTTCTTGTTGTCTGATCACGAATAAAATTGATGGGGTAAACTTAAAATGAACTAGACATAGGGATTTTAGGTTTTAGCCTTAGATTCAATAGCTCACGATCTTCCTTGAGGATAGATAACCCTTTAATGGATTTCCTTACAGGATAGGAATATACCTGTCGGGCGTGGGTAGCCATAATTGGAACTTAATCTTAATGAATCCAGGTAATTTGGTTGACATAGACATATGGTTCAATTGGGTTATACTGGGTATTTGCGTCTGACCATCGACATAGGGTTTTGCATATTTTCGTGTTCCAGGTTAGCAAACTGATTTATTACACATAGATAAGAGAATCAATTCATCTTTATAATAATATTGTGTGGAGTCACGACCCTAGATCCTTGAGTCTTTTCTTTTATTTTCCTTAGTATTTTCTTTTGAGTATGTTTTTATTTTATTTTGCAAAACCACAATCAACCAAATCAATCAAGCAATCATTCTCTTCTCCCTCAATTAGATACTTGTAAATAAATAGTATCAATAATTAATAACAACAGTAGGAATTATGTCCTCGTGGGATCGATATTTGTATACTACTTGAACGATACGTACGCTTGCGTTATACGTGTGTGTTTACGCCGGTCAGTTATCATCTGATGCGATTTATTCGATCATCACATCGCCATGATGTATGATCCGACGAATCAGATGAAATAGTTGAAGTATATACTTGGATCTTTGATGAGACCGCGATTCCTTAGCCTGTACTGAAGCCTAGCTCAGCTGCTAACATAACTACTCCTAATCTAATTAGGAATTTTATAGATCCAAAATTGGTTCTTTTGCTGCCTCAGCTGCAGCAATATTCCGCTTTTGTTGTTTATTCGGCAACAATATCTTGCTTGAAAGATTTCCAGCTCACTGTTCCATTATTCAAACTATATAGTACCCTTATTACGACTTATAGTCATTTTTTGTCGGTTAGGAAACTTGCAACGGTGAACCTAGTCACTTCAAGTTCTCCTTCTCCAAGAAAGCATCCTTAGTTCATCTAAGATACTTAAGGATGTTCTTAACTGTTGAAGTTTCTATAGGTCCCAAGATCAAAACTCAAGCATGAATCATAAGTGAATACAACGACGGAAGTGCGGAATACTTACAATCGAGCGGTTGAGCGACGATTGGGCAACAAAATTCGAAATTCTGCTCACTTTTGCAAGGCAGTGGGCTGCTGTGAATAGTGAATTTCGCCCCTTGTCTTCAAGATTTGAAGCTCCAAGCTTCATTATTTGGCTTCCCGGCTCATGGGTTCACTACCCTATCACCTTGGCATGATCCCGGAGTGTGCTAGCACTCTCGTTTTTGCATCAAAAATGCACTTGCTTCCCCATTAATTTCCTTTATGTCTCACGGCAGTTCACTGCCTCAAGAAAATGGAAATGGCGTGATGATGGAGAGAAAGAAGAAGAGGAGAGAGAGGAGGGAAAATGGAGTGATTAGTGTATACGGTTTTGGTAAACTTTATGCATCAAATGCATTTGAATTTAATTTGAAATTCATTTCACACACATTTGGGTTTAATTCCCAACCACACACATCACTTTATCACATCAAGTCACATCAATCAAGTTGTCAAGTCACATCACTCAAAGTGACAAGTGATTTGACGCTTGATGCGACTAATGATTTGACGCTTGATTTGACGTGCCGCACTCGAATTCGAAATGCGAATGCGCTCGCAAATAATCTCTTGCTCAGATTCGCTAATTCTAAATTAACGAATTTTCGTCGCGTCGTAATTAAATGATTACGCCTAGCGAAATCACTATTCATGTCGCTAACGAATTAATTCTAAATTAATTCGCTCGCCCGAATTAAAATCTAATTTTAATTCCGCGTCGAAATCCAATTTCATTTAATATATCAAATATATTAATTAATCGATTAATTCCAAATTAATCATTCTCTCTCTTTAAATTGATATTTTATCCCAGATAAAATATCTCTGTAATTAATCCCAGATTAATTTTCTCTCTCATCATATTAATCCCAGATTAATAAAAGTGCGAGTCATACGTCATCGGTGAATCTTTGGGAAGCGACCCATGAGATCCCCATATATGTTGGCAGTCAAATCGGTCATCGGACTATCCGAACACGTGAGTACCAAGTACTACGTTTTAACCGATTTACTAGACAAGGTTGGCTTCTAGCAAAGCACCAAGTCTTCCCAATTCTCCGGACATATTCTTATAAGAATATTTAAGATCTGTATCAAGCGTAGTATACCAATTGTATTGTGTATATCGGCCCAGTATCGGATAGTCACGTGCTAGGGCTGGGGCTGGATAAGTGTCTGCCCCGTCCGAAGCACATGTCGGATGTCTGGTAACATAGTCTCTATAATCGGATATTCATGACCCGTCACAATATCCCGATTGGTTGCGCAACACTCAAGAGCACTAGTACTGTATCCTGCGTGACATCATCTCCACTATAACTGAAGTGATACTTCCGTCTTGACATCACACCCAATACACTACGACTCTCTGATAAACCCAGAAGTGGTGTACGCAGAACCGGTTAAAGCCCTGCACCACCAAGACCAAAGTCTATCGATTATCGTAAGTATTAGCGATGTAAGTCTCAAGTTAAGACTATACACACCCACCTTGATTTCGGCCTCCCATAGACACATAGTCATAATACCAATGGGATTCCGAGGGGTCTATCCAGAGCGAAGTTGTTTCCCGTACCATCGGTGAAACACAACCTCCTATCACACTTGCATAAGTATCCAATACTTAAATATATGAGAACTATGCCGTTGTGCCCTCACAACGCGCACAAGTGCAATACTAGCCTATTCCGCATTATCGATGTCCTGTCTCGATAATACTCCGGCTAGGGATATTTAATGATTAATCCTTCGTGGACTGATACTGTCTCATATCATTCTCAATCCAGGAACTAATCATATGGACCTCTCTTCATTTATATATCTTTGGTGATCTAATCACAAACGATGAGAGTGCAATTTCCTTGTCACATAATTAATTTTTACAACAACACCATGATCTGTACAAATAGTGACGCTATGGGTCATATTATCCAACAATCTCCCACTTGGCACATAGCCAGTCACTCGAGTGTCTAACACCCGAACTATGTACGGTTCGCTCAAATTGCTGAGAAAAGATTTTCGTCAGCGGATTTGCATGATTATCGTCTGACGCGATTTACACGATCATCACATCGCCATGATGTATGATCCGAACGAATCAGATGAATATCGAAGTATATATCTGGATCGTCGATGAGACCTTTAATTCCTTAGCCTGTGCTGACGCCTAGCTCAGCTGCTAAAGAACTATATCTAATCTAATTAGATTTATTATCGATCCAAATGGCTTCTATTGCTGCCTCAGCTGCAGCAATAATCCGCATTTGTTGTTTATTCGGCAACAGTTATCTTGCTTGGAATATTTCCAGCTTACTGTCCCGTTATTCAAACTTTATAGTACCGCAGTATTTACCGGTTTCGAAACTTGCAGCAGTGATCCTAGTCACTTCAAGTTCTCCTACTCCATAATTTAAGACAGCATCTTTAGTTCTCTAAGATACTAACAGATGTTCTTAACTTCAATCCAGTGACTATCACTTGGATTGTCCTGATTGTGACTCCATATGCTCAAAGCGTATGAGACACCAGGTTACGTACATTATTCAATGTACAATTTCTCAGAGAGTGTTAACAACTCCAAATCTAGCCCAGTAGATATTTATTCCTTGAATAAAGGTTGTTACTCCCAAGAATTCTTCGGAGAATTTCTATGAAAGAATATCTATGAAAGACAAGCTTTCACCGATTATTTTATGGGAATATCATTTCCAAGAAATGACATATTATCATTATCTTACATGACATTCATGTCAGTGCACTCCCACTAACCCTTTTATATACACAAGAATCATTTCGTTTTGAATTAAATCATACTCCATTATGATTACATCAAAACGACAATTCCTAGAACCTATGCTTGCTTCAATCCAAACATGGATCGAATAACATGCAAACCTTGTTTGCTTGTTATGGTACGACAAAACCGACAGGATGTTATAAACATCCTCCGAAAGGTTTCCTTTTCAGGAAAGCGATTTTCCGTAAGCTGTCATATTTCATAAATGAAATACACAGCTTTAGCAAGCATTATCCAAATGGATTTACAATGGCAACAGGTAAAAAGTTTCGTCGGAATCAACACAATGTTGATAACTCTACCTTTTCTTTACAAGCCTAGCTTAGTACGTTGGTATGTTGCCTTCCATGTATGTCTTCCTTGAAGACTTATAAAGTACCAATAGGCATAATGTCTTATGGTACATCAACTAGTATCCAAACTTGTTGATATACATGGAATCCATTTCGGACTCATGACACTTTGTCATAATAGTGAGTCGATACCTTGTATCACTACCTCATACGTAGTCAGTTGGTATACCTTAAAAGATTAACATCTTTATGAAGTGAGATCAGAAACCCATACCCTAGGTTGTTTTCTAACTCTCTCCGATCTACGCAGTTCTTGTGTATTCGAAGATTAATGGTATAAATTCATCATTGATAAACTATATGTGTTCCATTAAGGATTTCGTGCCTCAAACAGTATTACTCCAATTTTCATCGAGTATAACCATCCTCCCACTGACCACTGCATATCGGTATTCCTCTTAGGAAAACCGCATGGTGAGCAACAATCATATTGTTCTCATGTGAGATTTATAAGTACTATACTTATGGTTTCCTTTAGGATAACCAATTTGGCACTCATCCAATTTGGTTTTAGTTTGGTATTATCCAAACATATGCCTAGCATCCCAAATGGTCAGGAATGAGAAACCCGTTTCTTTCCTGTTCATATCTAATATGATATTTGTCAAACAAATTATTAATAGAACTTTATTTTAAATAAGTTATTGCACTGTTAAAACTTATCCGTTGAAGGAAATGGTAGCTCAGAGCGACTCATGATTAACCTTATCATGTCTAACATGATTCGGTTAGGTTAATCCGTTCGGACACACCGTCACTATGACGTGTTCCGGGAGGAGTCCTCATTTGAAAGAATACTATACTCTTTCAAGTATATAAGAACTTATTGCTTAAGTATTTTTCCATTACGATCTTACTGTGAAGGTATAATACTATAGCCGATCTATTTGTCTATTTCGTGTCGAAACTCTAAAAGTTTTCGATTTGTGTTCTTCAAAGAAAACACATAACCATAACGTGATGCCACATCCGTTAAGGTCACGAAACATTCATGTTCACATCTAGCCTAGCTAGATATGGGCCCACTTGCTTCATTATGAACTAGGGCTAATAGATCGGTGGCATTTACACTTTTACTAAGTAAATAGTGTTTTAGGTACTTTACCTAATAAACTAGATTCGTAGACTTTATTTGAATAGTCAAATCAGTCCTAGTACCCACTCTTCAAAAGTGTGGATATACGAGTCTTGTTTAATTGTGTCCCAGAAAAACAATGCCATAAATAAGTCTCTACTTGATCAAATCAATTTGAGCTATTTATTTGTCATTTTATATGTTTTGAGATTTTAATTATATTCAAAATATAAATTCTGTTATTCACATCTAATGTGTTTATCTCAGTATCATCTTTATATAATGAAACACTTTAGTGTTCTAAAATATAAAGTTTATCCACAATGGATTAAACACTGATATAGAGATAATGTCTCTAGTCAAACTAGTTACATTATAACAGTTCCTAATTTAAGTACACACCCAAAGGGTAGTTCCTAAACTTAGGTATCTACGGTCGAAACAGCGACTTTCGTCCCGTTTCCGATTTGCAGAGCAATCTCAGCTTGAAGTCAGTATCCTGCTCAAAGCAGATTCTGAACATCAATACATATATTTTATGTACCACACTAAGTATTTAAAATCCAATTTCAATACTAGTAATGGACATAATTTTGACAAACATTTTTAAAGTCAGAGCCTTGCCCTTTCTTTAATTCCTTCGTGTCTGCCATATCCAAATGGTAGTCACTTTGGTATATGTCAATTATCCTTTTCAATATTTTAGGAACCTTAGGCCAAGCCTTGGGTTTTTAGAATATCGAAACCCATGTGCACCTCGTGCTACATGCCCAATTGCAAACTTTGACTTTATCTCCTCTAGAATAGTCAATTAATTCTCCAAGAATTATAAATTGCAATTTTAATACTTCTTAAATCTAAAATTAGATTTATGACAAGTATATGAATTAAGCATTAAAGTCATCATCACATAAATCTTCCAAAGATTTTATGCTCTACTTATTTTGCTTAATTTTGGGCGTAAGGTATAATAAGTTATTTTATCAAATAAAGTAACCTATTATTTATTCCCAATTTGAAAATAAATCATTTAAAATTTTTAATCCCAGATTATATTTTAAATATCCAACTTTTCAATTTTATCTTGATTACAATAGTCCAACTATTTAATCAACGATTAGTGGTACTATATATATATAATGATTATAATAGTCCAACTATATAATCAAATATAATCCAAATTAATAACCTCAATTACATTGATTACTATAATCCAATTATAAAATCAACTGTAAACTGAAATTAATTAATTCAAATATATTGATTAATATAATCCAATTATATATAATCAAGTATAATACAGTCCAACTGTTTATTAAAACAACAATTTAAATATTAGTCCAACTAACATTTAATATTACGACGAAATAATTTGAATGAGCGCTATGGCGAGTAATTGAACGAATATTGCAAATTCAATTCTTGCCTCCCACTATTTTTCGTCGAGCCTCTAACCCTCTGTCGAGTACTCGGGAAACCGTGTTTCTAGTGGGCTAGGATCCCGTTAAATATCACACAATCTTGACTTTGGCCAACAAATTGTATGATAATTAACTAGGTAGATCTCTAAGATCAATTGGATCCAATCCAATTCCTAGATCCAGTAGGTGGACATCCAAGTCCTAAACATATATCATATATATGCCTATATATCCAATATATACCCTAACCTATTTCCTCTGAATCAACTAGGCCTTGGCTTTGGCACAACAAACCTAGTGATCCCAGTCAAGCGTGGCCCATTGACCATGGAAGCTTCGTAATCAATGTCGATGGACAAGAAGTGGTCTTGACTTTGGCCAACAAACCACAACTTGGACAAGACACTGACATGGAACAAAGCCTCGTGATTCAAACACATCTTCGACAGACAAAGGGCTTGACTTTGGCCAACACCCAATGCCGTCTCGGATCTTGAGTGAGAATCACTCAATGGAAGGAAAAGACGCATGATATTTGATGAGGGTTTTTCGTGTGCAAATTGCAACCAATTTATTATCTTGTTAAGGTCTCATCATCATACACCCTTAAACATGCATTCTAAACACATAATAAAGCGCATATGATAAAAAATAATGATATGCGGATGGATATTTTACACATTGATCCTAGATCAAATCTCTCACTTTCCTCTCCCGCTAGCACAAAATTTTCTTCTACCCGTTACACTACACTTCTAAAGAGAACCTCATTTACATTAAGGGGAATAGGTGAGAAGAGAATACAAAGAATAGGAGGTGATAAGGCTGGACACGCAGGTTCAATTATAAATCGAATTTATTACAACAATTTCTAAAATTGCCCCACCCATCTAATATCCATCCGATATACATTATTCATGCATCACAATCATGTATTCACTCTAGCATGTTATCAATCAATCTAATCCAATTAATTAATCTTGATAATTAGTGATCATCCAATGTTCAAACAACGATTTGATTTTGTTCGAGTCAAACTCGTTTTACGAATAAGTACTTAAAGTACGAATTCCCGAATTAAATTAAACTACACAATTAAATCCAATTCAATTGTATTTAATTCTAATTCACTATTTAATTCCAAATTAAATAACACACTTTAATAATAAACCATTTTCGACTTAAATTCCAAATTTAATCGTTACGGGTCTCAAAGCCCGATTAATATCCAATATTAATCTAATTAAAGTCTAATGGGCTTTTAATTAATTTCTTAAGGCGTGGTCTTTTGGTCAACTCGGGTCAAACCTGCAACCAAAGTCCAATCCGGGATTTACCCCATAAGCCTTTAAATTAATTTTGGCCCATTAGGCCCAATTAAATCATAAAGGTCCATTATGTTGCATTTGAGCTTTATGGATGCGGGTTTGGGCCCAATTGGATCCAACCAATTTGCCCTAAAACAAACTTTGTACAACAAAGCCCAATAAGCCCAATAACAACAATCAAGCTCAATTTCCAAAATTAGCCCAATTAATTAAATTACACAAATCCAATTTCGCAATTTAATTACCTAAAGTGTATATCATGATTAATCACCCTAATTAACATTTCTAAAACACAAATTACGCTAATTAATCATGCTCATCGCATCATCACTATGTCAAACACATTAAGATTAAAATCAAAACCATTACATGCTTTAATACTCTCGGTAATGTGACTAATTTATATCCAATCCGAATTCAATCCAATTAAATCCAAATTAACATTAAATCAACATCCTCAATTCGTTTCAAGTCATCCAATGATCAACGAAACAAAATTACCAAGATTTAGGGCATTCTCCTATTCAGCCAACACATCAAAATTGGGGAAATTTGTTCCAAACAATATTTAATCAAATTGATCCAACCAATCATCAATTAAAATACATTCAAGCATACTTTATCATCCAATTCATAATTGCATGCTCAAATCAATTTTACCCAATTTCAAGCTTTATGACATACTTGGCAATTTGGGGATTTTTCGTCCGATTCGAATTCAATCCAATTGATTCTGCAATCGACATCAAATCATATTCCCGAATGATTTCCAACACATCCAATTGTCAAAAATCAAAAATCCCAAGACATTAAATCATCATCATTTTCGGCCAAGGTAGTAATTTGGGGGGGAAAAAATGATCCATCACAATTTGTTGAAATTGACCCAATCAATCTTCAATTCAAACACAATTAATCATACAAATGCATCCAATTTAATTTATTCATGCGCAAAAATCAAGTTTGCCCAAATTTTAGCCCTAACTTTTTCATGCTTTTAACCTAAGCTCTTGATGCCATTGTTGAAGTTTCTATAGGTCCCAAGATCAAAACTCAAGCATGAATCATAAGTGAATACAACGACGGAAGTGCGGAATACTTACATCGAGCGGTTGTTTGAGCGACGATTTGGGCAAACAAATTCGAAATTCTGCTCACTTTTGCAAGGCAGTGGGCTGCTGTGAATAGTGAATTCGCCCCTTGTCTTCAAGATTTGAAGCTCCAAGCTTCATTATTTGGCTTCCGGCTCATGGGTTCACTACCCTATCACCTTGGCATGATCCCGGAGTGTGCTAGCACTCTTGTTTTGCATCAAAATGCACTTGCTTCCCCCTTATTTCCTTTATGTCTCACGGCAGTTCACTGCCTCAAGAAAATGGAAATGGCGTGATGATGGAGAGAAAGAAGAAGAGGAGAGAGAGGAGGGAAAGGAAGTGGATTGATGAATGTATACGGTTTTGGTGGAACTTAATGCATCAAA